>VRYO01001183.1:4829900-4896590 GCA_009812075.1 Sialia sialis | reverse complement strand
TGGCTGCGTGGCCACGCGCGGGGCTGTGACACTCCAGGACGCTGTCGTCCAGCAGGTGCCTTGGCCGCTCCGTCGGGAAGGTGGCGCTTTTGCTCTCCACGACACTCAACTGACACATCATACTGGAACACGGAAGAAGAGAAAAACATGAAACTCCTCTTGTGTCATCTAACAGCAACCCGCAGCTCACATTATTTCCTCTCAGCCTCTGCCTCAGCAGCAGCTTATTAAGGAGCAGGCAATTCTATGCTACCACTTACTGTACATATGCTCCTTTACTACCAAAATGAGTTTCAGATTTTACTTCTCTTTGTCAGTAGCAATTATTAAATTTCTGCAGTTGGGAAGTTGTAAATGCTTTGAGTCCTCTCTATACTAAACCTGAATGTCCTTGGTGGCATCAAAAGCAGAAACGCAGAAAAAGGAGGCACACCAGGAATCCACAGACCAAACTGCATAAGCAGCTTCCAAGTATTGCCAGTGCCTGGCACTAGCAGAGAATAGAGTCAGCAAAAATAACAAAAGTGTCAAGAGAAAATCTAGTAAAGCCTGAAACACTATTGCAATATAAGAAATGCAAAGGACAAATACTAGCATATTATCTATGGCTATCTTAAATTTTTATGACAGATGTAACTGCCTGAGCATGAGACAGCTGGGATTACGCACTTGTTTCCCAAGCTGTGACTCTTCCGGTGCCTTGGTACAGGAGGTGTAGGTAGACTTGCTGCTACTGAGGCATCAGGACATGTGGGCCTCCTGCTGAATTTCATAACTGCTGACATGTCAGATGGACCTAAAAGACAGAGATTACTTAACACTGAACGGATGCAAATCCCAGAAATTTAACTGGCTGGTGTGTTTAGGAACTGATTAAAATTATTTTTTACAGATAACCAAAAGACACTATTCCTGAAGCACTGCTTCTTGCACATTAGGGTTACACCATCCATTTTTGTTATAAATCCATCTCCACAATCTTGAATTCCCTGAAGTAATTTTAAAAACTTTTTAAAAAACAATTTAAAAAGTTTTGCTTATACATTTAACAATGCACTAGAAAAACTCTTGGCATCTTTACAACAGTTGGATGTGCCGAAGTGTAATATGCAGAACCATAAAGTCAGTTTGCACTTCAGGTGTGATCAGGAAGATTCATGCGTGTTTTGAATTTTGTTCACAACTTCCTGTTGTGAATAAACTGTAAACAGTCTGCTCACACTGACTCACTGACTTACTACTGGCTTGCGTATGTAAGAGAAACCAAGGGCTTTTCATATACGTAATGCCCAGACAGATGCATTACTTCTCAAACATCCGTGAGCTCTAGAGATGTCTCACTGCAATCATTCTTCCTCTCAATTTACAGATTTTATGAGGCCTCACAGAAAACACGGACAGACTGGTTTTGTTCCAGCTCCTTCATGCTGTTCACAAAAGGCAGGCAGTGACCTTTGCAATACAGTGGAAAACATGGAAAACATGGACTATCATCATCCTCAGTAAATGCCAGGCTCTTCTTGGCTTCACAACTGAGATTTCACTTTTAAATACCTAGTTGTGGCATTGCTGCTTGTGACAAAAAACAGTGGTCATGAAAGTCGCTATCTGCCCCATATCCTTCTCCTTGGGACAGTCCAGGTACCAGCAGAACAGACTTCCCTCTGCATTATAAAGATCACTTCTTGGAGACTCCAGCAACCTCAGCTTAGTCAGCTTCTGTGCTCTAACCAAACCCCACCCATTAAGAGGTGGACACAAGAAGAAACTTTGTGATGTGAAAAGCCATGTACAATCATTATCAGAATCTTTGCTAAGGTGTCTGGCATCAAATAAATAATAAACCGAAATAGAAAAAAATCCAAAATACCAACATTCCGCAGTTTGCGGAATCAATGAGATGTGAACATGAACTTTTAACAGAAATGGATCTGAGAGACAAGACTTCCCAGGGAATTGGTCATGGCATCAAGCCTGTCAGAGTACCAAGGTGAGTCTGGACAACACTCTTAGTGATGTAATTTAATTTTATGTAGTCCTGCAAGGAGCAGAAGTTGGACTCAATGATCCTTACGAGTGTCTCCCTACTTGAGACGTTCTGTTTTTATTTGTTATATAGGCTGCTATCTCTATCCTGAAGCACCCTGAAGGAAGGTATCAGCTTCTTCTTCCTTGAACTGAAGATTCATGAGACACAAGAAGAAACAGGAGAACCAGTAATGAGTTTGTCCCAGCAAGAGCCAAAAAACCCCAAAACAAATAAATGCAAGATGCTTTCCTGCCCATACTCACTCTACAATATAAACTTACATCAAGTTGTATGAAACATAAAAAAGTAATTCCAAATTACTTGTATTTTTATTTCCCCATACCCCAGACTCTGGAATTTCACTGTGAACTGGACTGTAACTAGGAAAAATTGCGAAGGGGCTTCCCTAGCAGTAAGGGGAAAGATTTAATCCACAGAGTGTTCTGCACATTTCAGCAAACAGTTCATTATGCTGCTTAATTAGTAGTGAAGGGAGCCCCAAGGCAAGCAAAAAGACAAAACTTATTTGAGCAATACAGAGAGAAGGGACAAGTTTGTTAGAGGAACCTTCAGCAGTACTATTCATCAGACCATCAATTTAGTAGGAGAACAAAGACAAAACAGTTTTTAAGCCTGTTTTCTGCCTCATTCATATATTCCATCAGGACAGCATTTTTGCCTGCCTGTCTTGGCTACCATCACACAACTGCAAATTTGTGAAACACAACAGTCACAGCATCAGTCACTGGCATATGCAGTTTCAGAGAAGGGTCTTATACCCAATAGCCACACACAGTTTTAAAAATTCACTTGCAGTCATTACTTCATCCAGAGATTCACCTAGAGACACACGTGTGGGGTGTTGGAGAGGGCCTATTACAACCTTCTTGCTGCCCATACAACTAAAATTTTGATGCATTTGCGCTGTAAGACAACACTGGAAGCTTCTCCCCTAAAACCAAAGCAATACATCTTCCATTTATAACATGGAGGTGAAGCACAAATTAGGACAGAAAAAGTATGACTATGAGTACAATTATCTGTTGCTTAGTTTAATGTAAAAGCTGTATGGATTCATATTTCACCACTAGGTCTGAAAAACCTTACCTGCTGCATCAGTAGCAAGAATATACATTTCACTGAAGTCTTTTACCACGGGTTTTCATTAGAAATTAAAATTTATGCAGACACAAAACAAATGCCTTCCCAAGTATCAGAAATGATTACAAGTTCTTTAGTTTGAAAACCTCCAGTTCTTCTGAAGAACTAGGTTCCCAAAAAAGGAGTTTGCTCTACATGCTTTGCTTGTAGTGCCTTTCCATCAGATAATTTTCAGCTTGTGAACAGGAAAATACTTGGGACTACTGAGGTACTTATTACCAGCTAAGAGGCCTAAAATATATTGGAACTGATACCCAGCATAAAGATGGTGGCAACTAAAAGAGAATTTCCCTGAAAATTATGAGCATTTATCAACAAGAGTTCAATCTGAAACCCAGCATAAACTTCAGTGTTCATGTGCCCACTCTGAGGCTTGTCCCTTAATTTGGCGGCAGGATTTGTTAATTTTTATACTGCTTCCTGCTGTGTCATTCAAATGTTTCTGGTGCCAGTTCTCAATCTTGATTTACATTAAGTTTTTTTCAAGTGGATGACATTAAGTTCTTTAAAGTTCACTGAATGATACTGAAGTATTGTTTTTAACAAGCTACTGAAACCACAGCCTGTGAAAGAGTAGCAATCTTAAGGCACAGCCCTAGAGGATTATCAGTATAGTGCACTGCTTCTTCACACAAACATTGCACCACATGTAGAAATAAGTTAAATTTTGTAACACATAATAGTTTAAAGGTTAAGTTTCTCACTGTGGAGAATCAAATACCTGAAAGCAGTTCAATTAATTGTGTTCCAAAACACTGATATGCAAAAAAGAAAAGCATGAGACTGCATCAAAATTACTTTATCAGAAAGAACAGCAAAATGAACAGTCCAGTGCTGACACAACCAAGCTATTACAAAATCAAAATTGGCTGGATTTGACTCCAAGTAGGTTCAAATGTTGCTATCAAAACCTACAAAGAGTAAGAGATATTATCTAGCAAGAAATAACAGTTTGAGACTTTTCACTCTACACTCCCTTTTTTTCTTCATCTCTTTAGGGAGCATGAATGAAATTTACTCAAATATGACTGCAACACAAAACTGAAGACTGATCATTATAAAGATGATAATTGCATGATTTAAGTAAGAGCTTTTATTACCTGGACAGCTTCAGAACAGAAAAATTTCATTAAATTGGCCCCCTCTCCCTGAAACAGATGATGTAGCATGTCTAAAAGGACTCCACATTTCAGATTATTATATCATAATACGGGAGTATTATGAATAATATGGAAATAATATTAGGGAATAATTCACATAAAAATATTGCCAAGCTTATGGCGTGATGTGTCAAGGGTGACAGAATTTATGTAAAAAGGTGTAAGAGCCTTACATCTTAAGACAATCATCCAGCTTGGCTTCCTTGCTATTATATATGGATATCACAATTGCTTGCATCAGTCCTGTGAAAGAAGGAAATGGATCTGGGTTGACTGACCACTGGAACAAGTTAAGGCCTAGAGAGCTTGTGAAGTTTCCTTCACTGGAGGTATTCCAGAGCCGTCTGGACACGACCTTGTGCCATGTGCTGCAGGATGACCTTCCTGGAGCAGGGAGCTTGGACTAGATGACCAACTGTGGTCTCTTCCAACTATGCTGTGATTCTGTGACTTATTCAAATTCCTAGTTATGTGCCTTCAGTGAAGATGCTGATGGCAGAAAACAGAATGCTTTGTGGGATCAGATGAAAACAGAAATATCATTTGTGCTGGTCTTGTTATGCCTGGAGTGACCATTTTCAATGTAGTTCTGCATCCTCCTCTCCAAGGCAAGGGAAGGAAATCTATACAGCTTAGCTCTGTTAGCCCCGTGCTAAGGTAACAGGAATCTAAACTTAAAACACCTTTACAACATCTTTGTATCTGCTCTGCTGCCAAATGTCAATGAAGAAGGATGATGAAGTCTATAGAATTCTCCTCAGCTGGCTACACTCGGTTCAGCAAGAAATTTGGGGTGCAGTGAGTGTCAGCATGAGTTACAGGGCAGAGAGAAGATTACCTCATTTCTGTAAAGGAATAAGAGACAAAGAGAGCCCATGCCAAGAAGGATGCCAAAGAGGGTAAGCAGTGAGATACTGATGAAAACTGCACAGATCAAGGGATTTTTATGGGCATACCAGACTGCTGAGCAATTAGCTGGGGAAGTTATGCCTGATACTGCTGATAACAAAATTCCAATACTTAAATTCATTTGGGATTGAGTTATTTTGCCCCTTTTTTTCCAATAAGTGAAGTAATCTGCTACTGCTAACTCTTGTCTTTACTCTTCTGGCTCCATTCCTAGTGCATACTGTTACCATGATTGCTGTTCTGTTATTTTGCCTTTCATGGAGACAAAGCACTCTTAGCAGGATTTTCCAGTTAGCTGGCATGAACAAGGGTTAGTTTGGTTTTCATTATTTCTCAGCATCATTTTCAAGATTATGCTGACATGTACAGGACTGATGTATAAAAATATTAAAATGTTATTAAAAATTTGTTTGCATTAGGGAACGTGAGACAACTTCATCAGAGTGAGCCGAGTGCTGTTCAGAGATCTGTGGCAAGAACATTTGGAAAAGTTTACACATATCCCAAAGGATCTTACTGTTTTTTCCTTTGCATAATTTTTCCATGAATAATCCTTCAAATGTTATAAATGAATGTTACTTTTGCAATCCTTCAGTAAAACATGTGAACATTACAGTCTCCAGAGCTTTTAAAAAAAGGAGCAGAGTGAGGGAGTTACAGTTCAAAACTTTTCTCCACTAAAAAGCTATCAATAAACTAAAAACTGAAAATGAATTGCATATTATATGATCAAGAACTGCATGATTTTTCCAGAGGATAGAACAGTCTCAACTATTCACTATTTTTTGGTGAACAGTTAAGAAATAAAACTTACCAGCTCTCTTTCTAAAACTTAACAAAGACATGCCAAGCCACAGACTCTCTAGTTAAATTCTTCACTGTAAATTTTTACTATTCTGTTTCCATTGTAACCAGTATTTGATAATTAAAACTTTCAAAGAGAAAGACCTACTTACGAAACACACAATAAATAATTTTAGGTTAATTTTGTGCACAGAACCAAGAATGACACCAAAAAATTACATCTAGAATGATGGCTATTGTAAAAGAACAGTTTTAATTTTCAGAGTATTGCTTTACAATTCAACAAAAGGCTACTAAGGCATACAACATGTAAGAGAAGTGTGTTATGACTGCTTCTCAGACAAGAGCAAACTAAAAACAAGAATCTGAGTTCTTGGCTGCATCTTCCATGCTCCTCCAAGCTCTCCAAAAGCTGTCTCACATACACACACACACACACACACACACACGTACTTCTGACTGCACAGTAGACACACTTGAGTGTATTTTCTTCAACTGCTTCCTGAATAGAAGTGATATTTTCAATTTCAAGTGTCACTTTTGTGGAATCACTAATTGTCAGCATTTGTGCTACTTATTCTGCACCAGTGGAATACACAAACCCCAGACTTACACTTCAGCAAAAACGCTGAAATTTCTGCAATTGGATCTGCAAGGCAGTTACATGGGCTTGGGTGACATCAAGATTGGCAATGAAGACATATTCATTGTGAAAGTATAGCTGCGGGGAAACTGAATTTTGGGTTCAACCAAATACATTTACCAATTCATCAAAAACTCCTGACCTTTTCACAGAAACTATTTCAGGTGATTGCTGTGGAAAAAGTCAAAACCAAAAAACCAAAACCAACTGAACCTCAAAAAACAAGGCAGAAAAGTCCTTTGTCCTCTGGCTGGTCTATATTTGTAACATTCCTCAGCATAATAGCTCGGTAGTTAAAATAAGCATCAGTGTACTAGGTCATTAGACTTGTTTGGTAAGGAAGTCATAGAAAGTAATAGAAAGTGATAAAGTTAAAAACTGACCACAATCATTCTCTCCCTAGAAACTTCATATTTGTTCTGACAGAATATTATTCTACAGTTTTTGTGAAGTTTTGGTATGTTAAGAAAAAACACACAGTACACTAATTCCACTGGATTTAGTGGCTGATAACATGTGAATCCACAGATTTGTCTGGCATTGATTTGTTTCAAAACTACTTCAGTGAGTTGTAAAGGTTTCTCAGGAAAAATATCACAGAGGAAGACAACGTAAACCAAAGAGTAAAGTTTTCTGGAGAGTCTGTAAATTTATGCGAAGAAAACTTAGTTCTTCCATTCCTGCCTAAGTCCTGTGTAAGAAAAGCAGACATGGTACACATGAAGCAATGATCAAGAACTTGCTCAAGGATTAGACAATCCTCATTTCCACAGAATGACTGGCTGCTAAAGCACTTAGCACAAACTATTTATTAGTTACCAAAGCAACCAGTAAAACAAATGGCAAAACTAAATGTCAAACTCAGTGTTTACATGGAAAATGATGGCGTGGGGGTTTTTTATTCTAAAATGCTGGAACTGCTGTAGAGACATCACTAATGTAGTATAGCTACTTCAGAGGGTTACAAATGTGCAAATATCCTCAGTCTGTCTTCCTTCTGTTTCTACATTTTAATCTCCTAGATCACATACTCTATATCCAAGAACTGACCTCTTCTAATTAATTAAAATATATATTCTAAGTTCAGAATGAGCTAGCTCTCAAAGCTGAATGAACTTGGCACAATGGGCTGAATTTTACCCCAATGACAAAGAAGAGAGTATACCTGTTTCAGATTATGTACTCCACATTCCTGGTATGATGGTAACATAAACTTCTGGTCTAATTTATTCTCCCCTCAAGAATTACACCAAGACCTACTTGGGGATAAAAAAAAAAAAAAAAAACAAAAACAAAAACAAAAAAACCAAACCAAAACAAAAAAAACCAAAACAAAACAAAAAAAAAAAAAAAAAAAAAAAAAAGAAAAAAAAGAAAAAAAAGAGAAAAATATGGGAGAAAAAAAAAAAAGGAAAAAAAGGAAAAAAAAAAAGAGAAGGGGGTGAGGGTCCCTCTCTGACTACTGCATAATAAACCCCCCAAAAAGAGGGCTACCCACAGCAGAGGTCTGGCTGTTGCTAAAATGAAATGCTAACAGAACATTTCTCCACTGAGCTACACTTGGTGTGCAAATTCTGAGGAACTTCAGCTGCTTAGAAGGCTTACATTTGCCATTGCGTGAAATCTTTTCCTTTGTTCTGGGAAAATGTATTGAGTTATACCGTGCAAAACAACCTAACAGCTATACCATGAAGGACAAGCATCTTTCAGCTAACGCTGCAGGAACACAGATGTCTTTTACAGCTAATTCAACTAGAAAATGTGAACAGCTAGCATACTTTAAGCTCTCCAGATACATTCTCTCTCTCTCTCAAACCACAGCAAGGCAGAATGAACAGACTTTAGTTGCTGCCAAGGAAGTTGTGTGACTAACACGGCTCCTGAAAGTATTCAACTAAACTGCTTAAGACTCCTTCTTAAATGCTACTTGCAAGGGACAAGGATCTCTGCAGTGTTATGGAAGACATGAAACCTTCCTGCGAAGGCGCTATTCACAATTATATATCCATTTGTTAATTAAATGAGACCCTCTTAGCCACTAAAAACATAGTGTGTTGTGAGGCAGTCACTTTAATCAGATGCCTGCCTCCTGTTTGAATTTACTGGAAAACTAGTTGGCAAAAGAAGTGGAAAATGGACACATGGTTTTTTGCAAACAGAAGTGCTGTACAATTTAACTGTTTTTATTGAGCCTCACATTCATAAAGGTATTTCAAAGGGAAAAAAAAAGAAACCCATGATGTCTCTGGCTACAGTAAACTGTTAATATTTTTTTAGAAAAGAGAAAACTGGGTAGAAGATAAATTCACAGTGCTGGCAAGTAAAATTAATTTCCATCATCAACACATGCAATTATATTTTCGAACACAGAGATGACACTATTCCCAGCACTTAATCCCATTATAGACTTTGGAATTATTACCAATAGCATTGACCTTTATTTCTGTCCTGGAAACACATGCTGATCTCTAAGGAGGCAGCATGTCACAGGCAGAATTCAACCAGACATACTGCTATTAGCAATGCATTAACCTTTGGACTATTGATACAACTGAACTGATGACTGACCTTATGGTCTTTATTTTAGCTTTAAAACAGTTCAAGTATTGCTCTTTCAGAGTATTATCAGACTCCCATGCCTTAAACTATTGACTGGAACATTAAACTACAGCCCAAAGTATTTTGAGATCATCTATTATCATTGTAGCTTACGGACTGCAAATGACTTACTTCTAGCATACAACGTCTAAAACTGACAATAATACCTGCAAATGTGCTATTTTTATTTTTCCATGTTCTAATATCTTATTACTGATATTTGAGTATTTTATTTATCAGTTTACTGAGTATTTCAGAATTATTCAAGACTAATATATGGCTATACTCCTATTTATTAATGCTGTGAAATAATCAATAACTTATTCCTTCATGCTTAGTTAAATCTCAATTTGAATTCATGCTAACTTACTTAATAGACATTCTTCAGGAATAAAGTTTTCAGTAAAATTTATTTTCAGTAAAATGTACTGGATTCCATTTAATAACATTTTTGCAGGCACCCAGGTGCAGCTCACTGAAAAATTCCTGCGGGTATTACAAAATACTGATGGCATTCATTGCCTAACTGGCAGTAACTGAGAACTCTGTAGCTGAGCAAGAAATACAGCAGTCCACAGAAGGGTCAAGCTTTCGAAGGAAATACTAAGAGAAGAATGAAGCAATAGGAATGACTCAGCACTTGGTTTCCAGTCATCACATTAATTCTCCCTCAGATTAAAGCAATCTTACAGAGCACTTAAGGGCACTGCAGATACAGAAGGGAAAATTCACCCTCTCCTAATACTGCAATATACTATAGGATCACATATTCAGTGAAGTAGGTACTACTGAACTTTGTCCCAATCATTTTTTGTGCACTCCAGCAGAGCTCACTGCAGTATCATGCTGTAATCCTTGCCTAGATCAGGCAAGTTCAAAATTCTCATTTCCAACTTTGGAACTGTAATTTTAATTGCCTTCCATTAGAAATCTAATAAGGTCTCAGCCCTTGATTAAGACTTACAGAGTACTGGTAATGATCACATACTATGGTGCTATGACTGAAATTATATTCCATATTCATACAAATGAAGTGTCAACATCAAAGCCTAAGAGTTGAGCATGTAGACATAAGTAACATAAGGTAAAAGCCAGAACACAAAGAGTTTACTTGTCTGTTGTACATATGTAAGAAAGATGCAATCATAGGAGAGGCAATGACTTTCAAGTCTCCAGTATGAAAAAGCAAATCCTCACAAAAGCAAAATGTGACATGATGTGGTGGGTTGACTTTCAAGGGTTGTCAGTTGCTCACTGAGGTGCTGTATTACTCCTCATCCTCCAAGGAGAAGAAAATAAGGACAAGATACAAAGCCTTTGTGGGCTGAGATAAAAGTAAAGTGATTTTTAAAAGCAATGGCTGTGTGCAGAAGCAAAAGAAATCAAAAGAAAAATTTATCATCTACTTCCCATCAGCGGGCAATGAGCACCCATGGCCTAACCCAAGCATTGTAGCGCATGCTTAGGAAGACAAACACCTTAATAATATATGTCTTTCTCCTCTCTTTCTCTTGGATTTTATTGATGAGAGTGTCATATGGTAGAGAATATCTCTTTGGGCAGCTTAAATCAGCTGTCCTGGCTATGTACCCTCCCAGCCTCTGGCCCATTCCCAGCCTACCGGCCTTTTTGGCAGGGGGTTGTGTTTGGAGAGATCGCCTTGATGCACTGGGCACTGCTTAGCAGAAGCCTGCAACCTTATCAACACCTTTCCAGACACAGGTACAGAGTACAACACCGTTATGGCTCCAGTGGAAGTGTTACTTCCAAATGCATTTCTGTATGAAGAAAGTGTTCATTAAGAACTACTTCTGAACTCATCTGATTTAAAAAAAAATCCAGTGAACTATTTCTTTATGTTTTACACAGCAATTAATAATATTGAATATCAAGCACGCAAAGGGAAAGCACCTTCCTAAAGAAACTGAAGACCAGGTCAATTGTTTATCTGACTCTGGGCCTAGCAATCACAATACTAGGACAATCAAGAGGTTCACTATAAATGACTGGTCATTTGACAGCAGCCAACATGAAGAACTGAGAGGCAGAGGAAAAACACATGGGATGTTTCTTCATTTTATATTTAGCATCTTCCTCTTTCTTTCTTTCATTTGCTTTTCATTGGTGAGAAAAAAAAGACATTTTTAATGCATGTCAGATGTGTTCTAGACTCCTTGGGGTTCTTACATTCACACATGGTTTTACATAATGAGACAGAAAATTGGTCATTCATCTTCTAGAGATTAAAGCAGAACAGCTTTTGAAATAATGGCTCCTATAGCCTGATGTTTGTTTATTCTGGTCATAGAAAAAACCAGCAGATTAGTATTTGTCAGCTTATGGATGGTACTCTAGTTTTCCAGATGTTGTTAGAAGCTACTGTTGCTACGTATCTTTTGTCCTCCTGCTTTCCACAATGACATTGTTTTAAACGTGTGTGATCACATGGAAACCTGAAAGGAGAATTTCCTGTGTTATTCACTGCATTGGTTTTTTTGTACTGCAAGTGGGCTCTTTTCCTTCACTTATTAAATAATGACAAAAATGCAAGCATTTGCAGAAAATCCCACAATCTGACACCTGTTCCAACACTAGCAAACAACACCCTGTGACATCCCTTGAACTGGAACTGCTTTTATACAAGTCAGCAATCTTTCTTGCTGACTCACGTTGCTGATGTACCTCTGGGTTTTCCCATATACTTAAGTGGAGGATTTCTGTAATTAAAATTATTTCCTTACTCAAATTTTCAAATGGTGTTTTATACCTGCAAGATCTTCTTTGGAGGAAACCAGTCGAGGAGAGCTGTTACCTGGCTCAATTCTTAAAGATAATCTGGAAAAACAAGTTTTTAGAGAAATTAACAAAAAAAAAAATTCTCAACAAAAGTTGAAAGAAATTGAAGAAGTAATTATTTTGGCAGTGCCAACTAGGAATTTTACTTTCTTGGAAGTGCAGTTATTTATTTTGTGATGTAACAAAACAGTAATTTTTTTAAGTAAATCACTACCTGTCAGAACCAAAAAAAAAAAAAAAAAAAAAAAAAAACTGTGAGGAAAGTCTATGAAAGCAGAAAGAGAAATCATTATTTAATCTTCTCTCTCAGTTTAAAAATGTAAGTTCATACAGTCTTTCACCTAGGAAAAAACCCCTCAAAAGTTAGGAATTTAGATACAAACCTAACATTTAATTCCCTGTAAACATGAAAGCGAATTTACTGTTATCATGTCAAAATGTGCACACAGAAACAGCTATTTCATTACTGTAACTTAGAGAAAAGAAGCTTAATAGGGCAAAGTGATCAACACTTAACAGTAAAACAAATTAATTAGAAGAAAGTATTATATGTCACAGTGACTCACTCCATGTGTTTTATTATGCACTCACTCACTCACTCACTCACTCTTGTGTTCTCAGCACTCCAATAAATCTCAGTCTGCCAGGGCACATCACTTCTGCCATTTCTCAAGTTTAGGCAGCCTTAACTTGACATTCATGGGTCCTTTATTCTGTACCAGTCTGACAAAAAGATATGAAGGACTACAATGTTAAGTAAATTTTAATGGAATAGGCATCAATCCAAAGGAAATAACTGCTGTCATTGCACAGCAGTGAACATGCGCAAAAGCTGGAAGGTTTCTAGCTGCAGCACCCTGCTGTGCATCCCAAGTAAAGGCTTTCTGACTTCAGATAAAAACATGCAAAGGGGAGGAGGGAGAAACCTATGACAGCATTTCAAAATACCACGTATGGCTCAGCCATCACTTTTCTTATTATTCTTTATTTGGAATACCTTTCGGTTCCTTCTCTACAATATTCCAACACTGTCAACTATGTTTTAATGTGAAGTCAGTTAACAAAGCCACGGTCCATTTCATGTTTTCGAATTTCTATTCTTCTGACAGTACTAAATTCTTTTAACTACCCAAAGTAATGTATTTCAAGTAGGTAATGAATCATTTTCTTTCTGTCAACTTGATTTCTGTGACCAGGAAGCAGTAACATAACTGTCTTAGAGAGTTACAATAATACAAGTCAGTGCACGATTCAAATGTCAATCACATGGGAATTTCTTTCAGTATGGAAAATAGACAAAAGAACTGAATGAAGTCCTTCCGTGTAAATAAGGTCCTGCTGTGTGAATTTATCTTCCATGTCTGTAGGAATGCTCCAGTTGCATCCCTTGCGCAGTAGTTATTATTTTGTTCTCTTCTAAGGCTGATCTGTTCCTCACTACATTCAAACTTTATTATTCCCATGCTGCGAGCTTGATTTTTGCAAAGAAAGCTTTTTAGTTTTTTTGTTGTTGTTGTTGTTGTTGTTGTAGTTGTTTTAACAATCTTCTGCAGAAACTGTGCCACAGATGCTATTCAGAAATTTGGGTATTAAGCCCATTTTACTGATTTAGCACATATTTGACACACCAAAGTCCCCAGGCAAAGCAAGCATTTGAAATAGTTTCACAGTTTTTCTCCAAATGGAAGCACACAACCCTTCTTCTGACAACCCACCACTGTTCCACAATTGCTATTTTCTTCTGTATCTGTCTGTACAAGGGAGATGTTACTGGTCTTTCCCTACGTGGGAAAATAGCCTTTTTAGTTTTTCCAGCTTGGAGAAACTCATCTCTGAAGCTCCTTCCTTATCCTGCATCACAGAAGCCACTCAGTTTCATTAGTCCTCTGTGGCAATAGCCACAGTTTATTTGGTCACAGTGGAAACAGTCATCTAAGAAGTCCACTGCTAAAAGATATGATTGCAGTTCAGCCCACACAAGCCAATAGCTTCTTTTACAGTGATGTGACTTACAATGCATTCCTCCTGGAAATCTTATGCCTGGTTAGAATAAAATGAATTTAAATCTGAATGCAAAGATTAGAGACCATATTTATTCCTAAGCATGCTGAACTGAATTGTGCTTATTAAGCAGGTCCAATCTATAATTTCAGTCTGTAATTTCAATATTTACAGAATCAAGTATTTTTTATAGCAAGACTGGGAGGACATACCTGATAAGGCCAGAAATCATTTGTCTAATGTCACAATTTTTACCAACTTCACCAGCTTACTGTGTATCAAGCTCTTGGATGCAGTACAACTCTTATGTTTAAAAAACTGCAGAGGTGAAATATTGCCTGTGAATATGTACATCAGAGGAAGTGCTAGGACCAGATAACAGATTTAAGTGCATTCTTACACTTTCTTTAGCAACAAAAGCAAGTGAGATCAACTTCCATGCGACTACTTGCACTATATTATTTCTCTTTTTCTGCCTAAAATTGTTCTTGTAAGGAAGAAAAGAAGAACATAAGAGCAGGAAGAAAGACCTAACACCTTTATGCTTTTAACAAGGTTTCAGGAAGAGGCATGCTATGATTGTAACATCTAGAAAGCACATGTATTGTGTGCTGCGCCTAGAAATTCACTAACAGAGCAACAAATGAGTCTTCGGTGCTATAAAATGAGATTACATCACTCTCCACTGGTCATCTCTCCAGAATCTGTGAAGTTAGATAATGTTGGTTATCTGTTTGATTATGTTAAACTGCCCTCTGAATCTCAGCCCTTTATAAGTCTCTGACAGTGTGGATGCCAGAATTCTGCAAAGTTTCCAGAAAAACTAGAACACAATTTATCTGTTTTCAATTTACAAAAATAAAGGATGTATTAAAAGAAAAACAAATAAATGTGAGCCTAAATATATTTTGGTAAATATAAAATACTCATGCTGAAATATTATATTTAAAATAAACTGTTGTGAAAGGGAATATATTCTAACAATGAGCCGTTATTCCTGAGCCACCTTCTCTTCTATTCCCCCTCTCCTCCAGAAGGCTGGGAACAATCAAAACCATTATTTATTTCAAAGAAGAGATACTGACAATCAGCACAGCTTCAACCAGTCCTGGCTTGTTTGTCACCACGCAAATTCAATTTTGCAATTCCTCTGACACTCCATTTTCCGTGAGCAGCACCAGTTCCACACATGAACACACATGCTCAGTGTCTCCCAAACAGGACTCCTGGAGTGAGAATCTGTGGCCCCTGAGAGGCCTAGTGTACTAGTACTTTCAGTAGATGAGTGCAAACTTTGAGACCCGATGTGCTTACCACCAACATGCATCGTCCATATCTTCACACACCTAACAACATTCTCACAGCTCACTGTCCAACGTCATTCACTAGCCCTACTTTAAACAAACTACCTTGGCTCCAGCATGCCAAATAAATCTTTCATAAGGCATAAAGACTTTACTCTCTGTTTTGTTCTTGCCCCTGTGTATGATCAGAAATTCATCAAGGCATTGGGAAGGGCTGACCAGGGACGTAATGAAATCATCATCCCTGGAAGTGTTCAAGAAACCACTGGATGTGGCACTCAGTTTACCTACTCTAATGACAAGGTGGTGATCAGTCAAAGGTTGAACTTGATGATCTTGGAGGTCTTTTCCAACCTTAGGGATTCCATGCTTCTATGATTCTATTTTAGGTCCTGTGGAAGAGGCAGTCAAGCCACAATTACAGTGAATCAACCATATGGCCACTGGACCACTTTGAATCTCAGACTAACGGTGAAAGTTTTCTTCCACCCTGCCTTTCACCACAATTCTTGGTGGGAAGGATCCAGGGAATATAGCTGCCTGGGAGGCTTATTGAAGATGAACTGCAACCAAGGTTGACTGTTAAAAGCACTAATGTAAGTACTAATACTTCATGTAAGTACTAAGCACCTGCCATTTAATCCTGTTTCCATAGGACTGGAACTAACATGGTACAGCTGGGATTTCCACAGCACCAGCACTGCTAGGAGTCCCTATAGCCTTTTAACAGTCTAGGAATTTCTCTTGAATGTTTTCCTAGGGCATCTTGCCTTTCTGAACCTAAATTTGAACTGATTTTTCTGTAAGACAGCTTATTACTGTATTTATTGCCGAATATGCTCTGAAGAACCAAATTACAGGCATAGATAGCAGCTTCATTGTCCTGTCCAGACAGATAATACTGTACTACAAATAACAGTCTTCAAACTGGTTCAGTCAAAAAACAACTGTGAGAATACAAGGCCTGACCTAACAATGCCAAAAGGTCTGCAAAAAATTTTATAGGAATGGCTGCAAGGTACATTCTGGTTAGGAGAGGATGTGGCATTGTGCCACAATGTTACATACTACTAAAACTGAGCAGCTTCTGCAGAAAACAGTATATGGACTGACCAAGAAAGATCTGCTATTTTTAGGATATGACATCATTGTCAGGGGTTTTCTGGAGCATTCCTACTTGCTGACAAGCACAAAGCTAAAGGAAGCAATTGGACTGGCACAAAAAATTGTAGAGAAAAGCTTTGTTTATATAAAGTGGCTGCCATATTTTCCTTTCCAGTGTAATTGAGGTTCTCATTTGGCAAAGCATATGTTAGGATTCTGCCAATACATTTTAGGACAACTATCTAAGCGTCTCTCCCTGACAGACTGGTACTGAGTTCTGTTCCTCATGCCAAAGGTCACACATAGCTCTCTGCAGAGAGCACTAATGCTGTGCCTGGCTCAAAAAGAGCAGTCACTGCAAAGAAAAAGACGGAAGACATTCTTACCCACTCTAAAAAGTACTCTCCGCATTTTTAACGCTTACAGTTTCTCTTGGCATAGGACCAGAAAATGCTATGAAACTAAAGATCCATTAAGGGAAACTGAGAAGAAAATGTGAAATCAAATACTCAAAGTCCAAAAACTTCTTCTTACCAAGTACAAAAAGGGAAGAAGAATGAGAGTTTTCTCATGTGATCAGTTTTGATTAATTTAAATTAATTTAAAAAAAAGTTAAAGTTTTATTCTGATGAAACAAACATGGTAGAAAAAGATCGAAGTTCTCCAATGTATATGAGCTGTAGCAACCTTCCTGTGGTAAAAATAAAATCTTTCCCTCTTTTTAACACCTTTTGTGACTTTAGTGCAGTTTTTCCTTGCCACAGTGAAGCCTGTAAAGAAAACTACTAAACTTCATTGAATTAATCTCACTAATAACTAAATCCAAACAAAAAGTATTAAAATTATCTTTAAGATGCATCAAATACCTTCAAGCATTACCAGCAACATTGCTGCTAAAGTTACATAAATATTCAAATTTAAAATATAATTACTTCCAGTTTTTACAAATATTATTTTATGGTATCATATGCTCATGGAAAACACTTGCCTAATTCATTTTTTCTGAAACAGTACAGTTCATGAAAGCTGTTGTATACATGGTGTTAACGCCATTGCATCATCAGGAAACTCCATGTAAAAACCAAATTGAAGAATATGAACAGTTTCTTTAATCTAATCCAGGGGATGTAAAGAATCTACTAACTACACCTTCTTCACCTTTAGTTTAATTTTTCTTTGTCTTCACAACTTTAATGAAGTGTGTGGGAAATAAGTCAATAATGTCCATTTGTTAAATTTTAACACTGAGATTTAAATCTCAGATTACCCCTTGGACTGCTTGACCTTTTCAAAGTGTGCACTGCTCATGGTCAATATGCATCTCTTGCACAATGGGTCTGTGTGTGAAACATATACAATGTCATGAAAGTAAAGGAAGAATTTGCACAGTCTACCATCAGTACTCTAGCAGGAATTCTAGTTCCATGGAGCAAATAAATTTTGCTATGAAAACATTAAATACTTTCTTCTTTTTTTTCCTAATTATTTTTCTACAGAATCATCACTATTCTTAGTATCTGAGACCAACCAGACACAAAAGCACAAGCATCTCCAATCATCAAAGCATGTGCTTCTGCAGTGAATGACCCAGTGCTTTTCACCTTCTTTTGCAGAAGTTTAACCTAAGCACAGGGACAAATTTTAGACATTTTATCTCTATTTGAAGGATGCCCTGATAATACTTTGAGAAGTTCCAAAAGAACACCTTGTCTGTATACTCTTACTTTTAGAACTACTCTCTCAGGGAAAGCAAAGTTCCAGAGGCATTCATCACAAGAATTCCTGTCAACAGATCTGGTCATGGCAGAGTCCTGCATGCCCTGGGGCTGGAGCCAGAGCTCAGAGGAACTGCTGAAGTTGCCACCAACTGCACCTATATTCAAAGTCAAAAAGACAAATTGTCTGACCCCTTTTATGCTAAAATATGTGTTGTTTTGTCTTCATTAAGATGACACCTTTTTTTCCATCTCAGCAGGAGGTTACACCTGTATGTCAGCAGTGCCAACACTAATTGCAGCAAAATGTAAATGGCTGGTGCAGACCACTGTTTGTATGCATGTGTACATGACCCCACAGTGGTAATGGAGAGTCTTTTGATTACTGAATATGCTCTTTCCTTTTCACAAACACCAACTGGTAGCCCTCATTTCATTAACTGGGCAGATTTCAACTTAAAATTATTTAGTTATTTGTTGCACCACTCCAAATAAGACGAGGTTCCAGAATTCCATTAGTCTGAGAGTTACAAACCGTATTTCAACATTTAGCTTCTAAAATTTTCTATCTGTTTTATCCTTGCGATACAATTTCATTTAAAATTCTTTTTACCCTTCCCGTTTTCTTCCAGCTGTGTTTATACATAGTGATTCTCTTATCTAAACTTTTCCTTTCCTAGGCTAGGGCCCAACCTAGTTCTTTACATCTGGTGTTACAAGACAAATTTTATTCATCTGATTGCACCAGCATTTATTTAAACCCTCAAGCATGCAAGCATGGATGGCCAGAATTGCATACAATGCTCTCCATGTAAGCTCTCACCAGCTCCTTCTGAAGTAGTATAAACAACTCTATTCTTTCATAGAAACACTATATTTGATAGGCAGTAGGGATAAATTAGTCCTTTCATGGCTCTATCTCACTTGTGACAGCTATGTACTGAACAACACCATAAACTAATGTTAGAATAATTATATAACATTTTGAGGTTTGTGTCACCATCATTTCAGTAGTCAAATTTTTCCTTTGTGATATCCAAGTCACATTCTATTTCAGTGAACCCTTCCATCACTTTTTATTAGCATATGGTCTAAGTACACATAAATTCTGAGACCAATTTCCTAACTGAAGTATTTAACAAAACTGGTAACAAGACTGGTTTTAAGGAAGTTCATTACCAACTTTGCTCTCTAAAACATATGCTAAAATACTTTATACTAGCATTGTATTACTAAACATTTGTTTGTTTTGAATACTTCATGTTCTGCTCACCTAAACAGTTACTGTATTTATTACCAGCTAATTGTACAACATTGCATCTAGCTTGGTAGCTTGGTTCCTTAGCCTATGACTTAAATTGCTAGTTCTGTCAGAATTGCTGGCCAGGGATTATCTCTTCCTTTAACTAGAGCACATTCACTTATTGACCACTATGCTCTCTGGCACCTGCTTCAAACCTCTGTGTGGGTTAACTCTTCTCTAGGTCTTTTGTAAACATTACTTTAACATACTTAACCCCCCAAAACTTAAATCCACAAATCATAAGTATTAACTTATTAAAAATAATAACTCGAAAATGGTAGATGTTCTCAATGTATTATTCGTAATACCATAGAGACAATGCAACAGAGCAGATGACTTTAATGTTACTGAATAAAATTCCCAGAACATAATCATCATGTAATAGAATGAAGACTAGATTTTCATCTGCTCTGAACTGTTACTTTTCACTAGTATATTTCACCTTGTAAATCTGCTTATAGTCATAAAGGAAGATTGTCATTCTGGATTTCACCTAGCAGAAACACTCTAAAACATCTTCAGCCAAGGGCTTTTTGTTCAGTTCTTCATAAAACTAATGACTAAGCAATCTTTCAGTCAAGTTTTCCAACACCTGCAGAAAAGCACAGTACTTACTTGTAATTGTCATCTTCTACAAATTTCTGAAGTTCTTCAATGTAATGGACAGACTTCAAATACTTTTGCACATGGGGAAGTGTTGTGAGATAATCTGTGGTGTGTTCAAACAAACAAAAAACATTAACATTTATGTCATCCAAAATTATTATTTTTTCAGGGTTTTTTTTCTGGTTCTTACTATATCTTCATGTAAACAGAATGTGAACCTCCCTAAAAAATAACTTGGGCAGAAATACTACTTTAACTCTAAAAAGGTGCTAAAGACTTGACTGAGCAAAGGTGATGCTCTCAGTTGGTAAGAAAATACAGATTCATTTCATCATCATGAAAGCTGGTGGATTTTGTTTGATACTATCTCACTGGTGGAAAAAAATTATCTCCCGGTAAAACCCACTTACAATTTTGTTCACTGCTCTGGGGAACATCAAAGCCTGAAGCTTTGGTATTATTGGTTCTCATACGTCCAGGAACTGAGGAGACTTAAAAGTTGTTAACTAACTAATTAATAATTACATTGCTGAATACCAAGAATGAAAGTTCAGAATGACAGAAAAACATTTTGACACATAGTGCACAGACAGGAACATGCCTCGTAGTACCTAACTTAACTTTTGTGCTCTTGTAAAGGTAACTGTTTTAAAGGCATCCATTTTCCCAGAATATTGTTTCAAGGCCATATTTTAATTTTCATCTTGATTTTAACAAAAGCATTCAAAATTAATGCATAGCACTACAGGAAGCTACCAAAATTGTAAAAAGGAAAGGGTCAATGAAATAATGAGGTTTCTCTGTCAACCAAAGTATTAAGAGACAAAATGAAATTTACAATAAGAAAATAACACCTGAATAATCTAGCTATTCAGAATCATGCATTATTATGCCTAGTTCCCACCTTTAAATACTTCAAAATACCAAAGTTGACAAAAAAGGATAAGAGCTGGACACTTAAGCATATACAGTTAACATCTCACCTTGTTTTTTCACAATCTAACAATCCTTTTTTTTTGAGCTCTCCAAAACTGCAGCTTTTTGATTTTCTGAATTTGATTGTTTAGCTGCACTCAAGGCTTTTCAGCTTGCTTGTTACATGTTTAAGAAATGAAAAGTCTTGCTAAGTCACCAAGACTACATTGATAATTCATCAAGGCAACAAAACCAGCACATTTCTTGATATACAGCTTCACTAGCAGGCTAGAACTGCAGAAATTATTTTTAGAGTTAAATCCTTTTAACAAAAAGAAACAACCCCTCGTACATGTGTGCAAAAGCTTAGCACAGTTGAACAACTGCTGTATGGACTGAAATATTTGTATTTTATTTTGTTAATATATCACCAGGACACTAAAAACAAGATTATTACTAAATGAACACATTCCACACTCTAGACAAATAAAGGGAAGATATTAAGGTAATTCTCTCTGATTGCCTCTGTTGGAAACAGTATATAAACCAAATGCAATAGCTGCACTTGAAAGTATGTCGTTTGTGTCCCATATGTAACATTGAACTCTACACAACCTCTGATATAGCTCTTACAACTTAGAGTACATGCTTATCTGCTCTAGTTACTGGTAAAATTGAAGCTACACAGAAGCGGAAACTACGTCACTTACTAGTGTTCAACTCTACCAACATTAGCCTTCTGTGTTCTCTCAGGGCCAAAATCTGCTTCCACAATTTCACACTAAAGAAATTTTAGTTAAGGCTTGATAGGCATAACAAAATTTACCAACCATAGTTGCAGGATACTTGAAGATCAGCTATTATTCGGAGAATGTTGTTCATTTGATTGGATCTTTGTTCATTCTCCATTATGCTGTCTGAAGCAGGATATGCAGAATCAATGTAGATTAGATCCAAGAGATAAATTCCTGAAACAAGTAAATCAATCAACCAACTGATCTAGTTTTTCAAATAGAAACAGTTGCATAAGTTTTAATGAATATAGCAGCCAAAAGCTATTTACCCCCACTGTGGTCTGGGCCCATTAAACAAAGGAGAGTTCAGGATTTGCATTTTGAAAAATTCCATAATTACTGCTTGAGTTCTATGACAGCCCTTAAAAAGACAGAATAGCTTTTTTGCACTTAGGCTACTGCCTACTATGAGCGATTTGCAGGACCATAAAAAGGACACTAAAAAAAGAGTAAGAGCTTCCCCAGCTGGTGGGGCTGGCAGTGGGGGGACACAATGCTGCTGGCTCCCATGACCAGAGACCACTGCGATGCTTCCTTTTCCATGGAAGATCTCCACCAACTTTTCTGCCCTGAGACTTCGGAATACTTTGTGGAAATCCCTCACAAGACTTTTCCTCACTTAAGCTGAGCTTGTCTCGTATCTGTTTGTTCGGCTCTCTGCCATCTTGACCAGTGCGCTGCCCACTGGATCACACTGTGCTGTGTCCAGCGTTAGCCAGGCTGCAATATGTAATTTCTTTACACTGCTAGGGGAAGAATGAATGAAGAAATCATATGATCTGTCACTGAAAATTGAGGAGACAGACAAAAAAGCAGCAACAAGCCAGAACAAAATCAAGTTTGTTATGAACTGTTAAATGCTTTTCTTGGAAACCATAAGACCGTAACTAAACTGTTTCTCAAGCCCTCAGCAGTCTATGAATTTGGACTATGAAAGAATCATGTATGTTCATTAGACCCACTGACATGATAAATAGCAGAGTGCTCCAGTGACCAAAGGTAATTCAATAATCCCACCAAAATCAAAAGGGACATTTAGACCTTGTAAAACCTTGTAAATGAGTGGAATAGAGCTGGATTATAAACTGAACAACATACAAAAATAGGGAATTTCCAGTCATGCTAGAGTTAAAACAAAGAAAAAAGATGCCTAGAAATCAGGTCAAGTTTTACAGTCTAATTTAACCTTCTGCAATGACACAGATAAGACCTTCAAAAATTTTCTTCCCACATTAAAAATTCTCTCTTGAAGAAGTAATGTATCTCATAAATATGAGTTTATAAAGCAGAGGTTCATATGACTCAGACTACCTTAACAGTTTTATCTTAAGAGTAACCTGGGGTATTTATTGCTTTCTTCCAAAAAGTACCTTCTGAAAACCATTTTCAACTTATCTTCACTTCTCTTTCTACACATTTCTACCTCTATAAGGACAGAATGATGTATCATCAAAAGCTATTAATGTTTTGAGTGATTGCTTTATTTGCTCTCTTTTCTTAAAACAAAACAAAACAAAACAAAACAAAACAAAACAAAACAAAGAAACCTCTGTCATTGTAATTTATATTAGCAGTTATATTTGCAGTTCTGGACCTACAGTATGTTGATGTGTTTCTGCTTCTCTCAGCTACAGTAATTTCCCAAGCCAAAGGATGAGTGAGTTTAAAGGAAGAGGGAGTAAATCAGGGTTTGCTTTCCCAGATTATCAAAATATATACAAAAACAGAGAGTTAAAAAGGAAAAAAAGTATGACTTTATGTGATTTGAAGACAATTTCCCACAAGTTTGTCAAGGGCAGCAATACCTGCTCTTTCTTTGTCCTTTTTCTCTCTTGTGAAGATAAGCTGTTAATCATACCACTTTATTATATCTCATATAAAATTTTACATATCATACTAGAGAAACATAAACTGCTTTGTTTCCACATTTCAGTCTAACTTAGATTTTAGAGGGGAAAAACAACCCGTATTATCAAGGGCTTCAACCACACTGGGAAACTACTTCAGCCACACTCAAGTGATCCTAACACCTACACAAAACCAGCACGGACCAAGCATCTTACACTTCAGAATGAGGGGATAACTCCTATTTCCCTAGTATCAGAGTGGCTTTGCAGCAGTTTAGTGTTGAGCAAATCCTGAGTCCCCAAGGTTTTGCAGTGGCCTGGAGATCCTATCTAGATGAGGCTCCACACAGCAGCTCTTCACTGTCCCCTCTTGTCAACATCAAAATGCAGCTAAGAGTTACTGCTGTAAAAATTCTATTTGCACACCGCAACTGAGGCCTTATGGCAGCCTGGGTCAAAGCCACTTTTCAGCTATTTTGAGCAAGTCTGCAGCTATTCTCATAGATATTAAAGGTATAAACACACTTCCACTCTGTAGCAGGGGTTGTAAGCATTTTTTTCAGGACAAAGAATCTATTTTCCACTACAACATATAGATGACGACCAGCAAAGTACACAAGCACCAAAAAGGACGAAAGGGTGTTAGCCTAAGCCTTATAAATTCCAAATAAAAGTGTAAGGAAATGGGCTTTTGGTAGGTAGTAGGGTGCAGGAAGAAAAAACCCAAACTGATAGATGTCAAAAAAATTAAACTGAATGTAATACACTACAATATAAAGGAACACATTTTTAATAATTACACACCAAGCAACACCTTTCCCATATTGTTCCTCTCCCTTTCTTCCTTTAAAGCAAGAAGGATAATTAGATTTTTATGGGTTTTTTTTTAAATCTGGGCAATGATATTTTATCACATCTATATATATGATGTGATGTGATAGTAGGTATAGATAAGGATCAGTTTGTTTTGCACACAGGAATGACAAAATTGCTCTCTTCAGCAAAAGACTTCAAGACTCGTTTCTCAAAGGAAAGCCTCGGGGCTGCCTCATGCCAAAGCAAACACACAGCACTAGCTTTTCAAATTTTGGCTTGCCTTTGTGCTACTGTGCACTGAAAAAAGCTAGGATGTGAAGCCATCAGGATATTTTCCAGAGGGTGAGCTCATGGGCAGCTTCTTCCACAGGCAAGTATCATTTTCCAGTGATACTCACTTTTCTCCATTGTCACCAGAACAAATTTTTGCAGCTGGATATTGTATGCAGAAAACAGTGTTCATTAGTTTATGGTCCCATGGAAGTAATAACACATGCTAAGGAAAAGCACAGCCAAATAATCTAGGATCTTCATTAATGAAAATCACTCTGTGTAAAGGGGACAAATTATTTTTAAGTTGGCAAAAGAAAACCAAACCTGTAACGCCAAGCTTTTAAACTTCTACTGAAGAGATCAAACAAAGCAGTAATATTAGTAATATTAGCCACAGTTTAAAGACAGGAAAGCATTAGTACAGCAAAAAAAGTGCACTACAAATGTAGCAGCCAATGTCACCCAGCTAGCGTATTTTGAGTGCTACATCCACGAGACAGCAATTTCCAAGAAAATTTTACTGAAAAAACTATTTATGGAGAACTGCAGTGTTCAGCAGGATGCAAACCTAAGTCTGTATGCTTGTGTCTTGATTTACAGTTAAGCTTCTCCTATTATTCTCTTTATTCAATACTCAAGGCTTCTGAGAAGGTAGCACTGAGGTAGTTAATAAATAAGCATACTTTGGAGTTGATAGGTATTAACAAAGATGTCTTAGGAAAAGTACTCTGAAGCCTTTGAAAATCAATGGTTATTCAGCTTCACTCAGTTCTGAAAAACCTGGAGCATGTAAGCATGTTCATGAACAACTACAGTGTGCAGTTTGTTCCTCGTTAAGAAAAACTGGCATAACATGCTATAAAGACAAAACACTTTCAGTCCAGTAAATCACATGTACAAAGCTATACAAACGAGAAAAAAATGGGCAGGTATTGCTTTAAATAGCAGTAACAGAAACAAAGAGAAATCTGTTTTTTAAGCATTTGCCTGCAAGTTAGAAAGCCTGGGTTCAAGTTTTCTGTTGTGTCACAGATTTCTTTGACCTGAGGAGCACCATTTATTCTTAACAATTCAGAATTTCAAATCTCTTTGTGGGTTTATGACAATTTGCAGCCACGAGGTGTAATCCAAAACTTCCAGCATGTAAATTGGAAACATATCCTTGTCTCTTCTGGCTCTGCTATCAAAGCCGTGTCATTATTCAATTTGAGAGAAGCAAAAATGTAAAATAATTACTTCCTGTAGATTCTCTTCTGCTATGTGTGCCAGTTACTGCGTACCTTGCAGACCTTGCTTCCTTTACTGAAGGAATGCTTGATGCCCAGGCATATGTGTTACACGGCAGCATTTGTAGTCAACTATATTTACGAAAGCATTTTCCTACACACAGTAGTGTGGTTGTATCACACTAAAAAAAGCAGAGGATAGAGGAACAGTAACTTATCACTTAACTATGTGGTAGAAAGTCCAAATTACAACAGTCAGCAGTTTGTAAAACCAAAGACACCATTGTTAGGAGATTAGCTCATAGGCAAAAAAAGCCAACATTTTGGGTTTGTGGTATCACTGGTTTCAGGAAGACTGGATATTTTTCATGGATTACGGGTTGGAAAAAGTTTGTACAAAACCAAATGTATATACTGGTTAACCTTGGTAGGATTTGGAATACTCTACAATAACTTGAAGACAAACCTTTACGAAGGCAACATCATGGGATTTGTAATGTACAGAAATGTATGCACTATAAAATGTCTCAAGACAGACTTTACCCATTTACAATGTGGTCCCATGGATGGCCATCAAGGTGGATTGGAGGGCTTTTCATAGGAAAAAAGGTTAAAAGAATTGGGTTTGTTCTGCTAAAACAAGTGAAGGGGCAGGAAGGAAACCTAACTGCTCTTCCAGTGCCTATGGAGCAGTCACAGGGAAGATGGAAACACGGTCTCCAGAGTGAAAACAACAGGTCAAGAAGGGATGGGAGGGCGTTATATCTGCATATAAGCAAATTTCTTCTCTGTGAATACACTTAAATATTGAAATAGGCTTCCCAGAAGAGGATGGCAATTTCCCTTAATTCAATATATGGCTTGACTGGACACTGGATAAGCTAATTTATGGCCCTGCTTTCCACAGAAGGTAAACCAAATGATCTCCAAGGGTCTCTTCAAGCCACAACTCTACTGTTCTATGACAAGTTTAATAAATGTGCTAGCCTATACTTGTGTCTGTTACTGAAGGGGAGCTGGAGTACAGCAGTTACATGGACTAATTTGCTGCAGCAGGAAGGCTCTGTATGTACAAGCAGACAATGGATCCTGATTTTAACTGTGGAAAAAGCAAGTACTTCAAGCACTCTCTTTTATCATGAGATATAAGCAACACTTACCTTATAAAATGTAGATCTAGAGAGGGCACCTTATTTTGGCTCAATCTGCCTCAGCAACATCAACAAACAAAATTAAAATTTGATGTTGATCCCATGGTCTTTCCTAAGTAACTTCACCCTATTCAACCACTGGAATTAATCATCCCACATTTGCCACTGCAGCAAGGAAGCGTAATATGGAAAATTAGATCAATAAGTGCAGCAAAACCCACACAACTTTCAAACTAAGATACCAGTTTGTGAAAGACAATGTTATCAAGAACTCAACTGGAATTACATTCAAGAAGTTGTACTGCAAATAGTCTCTGACTGGTACAAATCATTTTGCTGTCCACTGAAAAAAGGCTAAAATATTCTGGAGCTCTCTGGACCTTTCTACCAAAGCTTTTCCCCTAAACAGATCAGATGTTCTCCAGAATACTAGAGAATTTTTTTTTTCATTTTTTTCCCTAAAATCCAGCTATTTCCTAACACCTTTCCCCTGAATCAGGAAAAACATATTACAGAAGATTAACTGCCTTAAAAGTGATGCATTTTAACATTTTTAAACATATGCTATCTGATGTCAGAAAGCAGAAAATGCTTCAAAAGGACTATAGGAAAAAGGCAAAGGTATAGTAGAATAGCTGTTTTCCAGATGTTGCTTCCTGTCAGCAGCAAGTGGTGCTTAGGGACTTCCTATGACAGATCTTATATAAACATTTTTGGGTTTAAGTCTGGGTGGCATTTTTTCTTTACAATGTTTTTTCTCTAGAACCATCCATTTTTTTCTTTTTCTTGCTATTCCTACAAAAACCCTTTTCCTTTTTTAACTTTTGGGTTTGAAAGATCCTGTGGAAAATTAATCCAGCAACTGAAGTGCACCCTGTCTGGAAAAACAATCTGTTTGATTTCTCAAAGTTTACCTTTTTAAGATTGGCGCAATCTTACCTCTTTCTGCTTACCTTGAATTTCTGATCACTGACTCAAAGATAATTTCTATGACCAGATGTTTTATAGTACTTTCACTCATTCTCAAAGCCAAGTCTTTCAAACCACCCTTTCCCACCTTCCCAACTAACAACCCCCGTCCCTTCCTGCTGAAGACAACTGTTAGATTTCATAGTCAGAAATAACTGGATGGTAGTACCTTTCTGCTAGTAGGATGTTTTATTCTCTAATCATAGACTTTAATGCAAGCTCAGTATTCACAATATGAAAGAAAAATCAACTATGAAACCTTTTGCAAACCACATCATTCAGCCTAAAGCCCCTTAAAAAACCAATGAGCTGCACTTCAAGGTATTACAAACCCAAGAAAAGGTATGCCCATTTGGTCCAAGCAGAAAGGTTACACAAAGGCAAAACCCACTTTTCTCTTCTGTCCTTCTCAAAAAAACAAATAGCTAATGCTATCCAAACAATTCAGTTATACTACAAATGCCTGGCACATCCAACTAAAAGCTTCCTACCATCTATCAAGTCAGTACAACTTTTCTCTTTCCCTGTAGACAAAACTGCATCAGGTTGAAGAAATAAGCTTTGTCATATGCTATTTGGAACAAACCATACACAAAAGATTGCAGAAACAGGTTATTTGGACAGCTTTAAGAGACAAAATAATGCTCAGTACCTAATCAAAAGGCTGGTCTGTGTAAAAATAGGTTTCTTCTTCAGCAAAGACGACAATCAAAGAAACAGAGTTTGGCTATTTTAGATTTTTCAAGTATTTTATTTATAACATAATTACCTGTAAGAGAATGCTAATGACTGAAAAATACAACATTAGAGAAATCCCTAGGCTCCTTCAGTGAACAAAAAATGTAGGCATTTACCTGCACATATTTAAGCGCTCTAAAATCAATGGACCTGAACTATATGTTAAAGAGCTTAAAAGTGGTTATGGATACCTTATAAATATGGGCCTAAATAAACAACCACATTCTCAGGAAACCATTTGTTTTGCAAGAACCTTGGGGCATAACTTCAAATTAGAAACCGTATTTTCCTACAAAAGCAAAGAATCTGAAACTGTTCATTTTACAACTAGAACTAAATACTCCACCCAAGTAGTAATCTAGCTAGAAAATCACCTATCTAGCTCTGCAAGTAGACAGGAATTGGAGAAACTGATCAGGAAATGACAACAGGAAATAACCACTCTCGTATCCTGACAAACACTCACGGCCACCCACTCCCTGCACTCTTCCTGCTCCCACTTCCCTCCCTGGAGCAGCTCAGTGTATCCCAGACTGGAAAAGCACCTTGGGAAGGAAGGAGTGTGAATCAAACACATTTTGAAAGAAAGTTTAGTGGGAAAATTTAGTGGGAAATATGTCAAAACTTAAAAGAATTATCACTTTCTGTTCTATGAAGCCAACTTTTTCAGTATAAAACTGGTACATTGGAAAAGCTTTGGACTGCTTTAATCCCAAGCACCCAGACTATGCTCCTAACTAGCACTGAAATGGTCACTCCAGTCACTGGTCCTCTCTCTTTAGATCAGAAAGGAATAAGCTTCTGAGTTAAAATAGAAAAGAATTAACAACAGTAAGTTGAAGAAATCACAGGATGGACAGGAAAGGTATAAAACCCTAAAAAAAACTAAAGGCATACTGAATTGATAGTGTAATATAGTTAGACATGGGTTTTTTTCTGACATTCGCTTTTAGGATGGAAATAATTTATCATCATAGTAACAACTACTTGTTAATGTTTTAACTTGAACTGAACTAGTTTTAATACAGTATCTTTAAACCTCTTTATTTGTTCTCTGGTTAATTCAAGCGCTCTCATATTGGTTTTCTAAAACTTACAAAATCCAAGTATCTTCAAAACTGACTGACAAGTTGCAAACAAACGCATTTTTACAATATGCTATATCTTTCTTATTATGTCAACGATATAGTGTCTGAAACGACCTTTTGGTTTCCTAAACTGTAATAAAAAAGAACATTTTTATGTTGCTAAATTTCACTTTTAATTTTGCTAATTTCTTTGGTCAATTCCCAGCAAGTTATAAAGGCAGATTTTACATTAATTCATTCAACAAATCTTTTTTAAACCCAGAGCTAATAGCTAATAACCAGAAACTTTCTACACACAGGGAGTTCCTCAATAGCAAAGTTTTAGAGAGGTTCTAGGAAAATTGCAGGAATTCCCAGCATTCAAATGAGAAACAGGCTTTAGATTACCAGGACCAGTACGAAGAATCATTTAAAACGCACTGAGGTGCGAGAATTCTCAATCTCCATTAGAATGTTTTAAGAGCTTGTTTAAGATTGGACAATTTATTGTCCCTGATTTCTGCTTTCGAGCTGCTGCCTGACAAAGGTGACCTAGGAAGTAGTAAGCAAGGAGCCCCTGAGCGCTCCGCGGAGCGAGCGCCCGGGATGCACATCCATGCCCGCATCCCGAGCGGGCAGGGCAGGAAGTGCCCCCCCCGCGGCCCGTGCAGTCACCCTCCCTGCGTGCCGCCCATCCAACAAAGCGGTGCCGCGCTGCTCGCGGCCTCCCCAGTGTCCTCTGGAGCCCGGCACTAGCGTTCTCCGGCGGCCCGACTCGGCGCCCCCCGAGGCCGGGTCCCGCTCCGTGGGCGGGGAGGGCTCCGCCGGGGTGGCCGGAGCACCAAGCCCCTCCCGGCAGCCCCGCTGCCGCGGCGGCCCGGGGGCGGAGGCTGCTCCCCCGTCCAACCAGCGCCCGGCAGCTCGCCGCTGCTTTGCCTTCTCTCCCCCCTTTCCCGGCCAGGATAAGCCTGCCACAAAGAGCAGGGGTTCAAATGAGGCTGCTCCGGGCTGCCTGAAGGGACGGCCGGGAGCGCCGAGCGCCCCGCGGGAAGGCACCGCATCGGACGCGGGGCGCAGCCCGGGCTGACGAGGCCACAACGGTCCTGTGCAAGAAACACGCAGAAGAGGAAAAGAATTGCGCCTCTTTGGCAAGTAGGTGCCATCTGGTCCCGGCACGGCACACGCGGAGCGCGGCGGCCGAGGCGATGTCCCGGCGGGCGGGCCGCTGCTGAGGGAGCGGCCGAGGGCGCAGCGCGGCGGGGACGCGGTAAGGACGGGGCTCCGCACGGAAACCACAGCCGCTCTAAGCTCTGCACAGCAGCGCTGCTTCCTAACATACAGCAGCAAGCCTGCTTTTTGACTTCATAAAACCAAAAAATACCCGAGCCCAAACAAAAATCCGTCACATATTAAAATACAATTTGTAAAGATCGCTGAGACATTACGTGCCAGGCAATGAAAGCCTTGATACTATTTTCAAGAACACGATTTTATTTAAAAAAAAAAAAAATCTTACGTGTTTTTGCACCTAACTTTGATCTTCACACTTCCCTAAACTTGCCATCCAAGTATTTTTCTAGGACATCCTATTTTCTAAAGAATTGTCTGTCTTAAAAAATATGAAACCTCCATTCAGTCTTTTTTACACTCATGTCTGATTAGGGAGATACAAAACTTCCTCATACTTTAACAGTCTATAAAGTAAATACTTGGAAGTATTTCACAAAAACTTAATTTAAAAAAGAAACCAGCATTTATGAGTACATTCATGTAGGCATCACACTATTACACTAACTGCTATTTTTCACGGGAAAAATTAGTCACATTTATTAAAATATGAATATGAAAGTTTAAAGGCTATTATAGACAATGTCCATGCACACATATGAGCACACACAGTATGAGCACTTTCTAGTAGTGATTGGATTAAGTGAAAATAAGGTGAGGCCGCCGTTAAGGGAAGCAACAACGAAAGCAGTGCTTTCTTTCAGTAAGTACATTCCACGTCTATGACAGAACTTTAGTAAAGCACAAAGAACAATCCACAAACAACTAAAATACTTGGTAATTACAAAGAAAATTTGTACTTCTTGTAACTGAAGAAGTTTTTGCCAAAACTTGAAGAAAGTTACAGGGCAACAAAAGAGACATAATCTTCTGCAGTTTTTTGCAGCAACTGATAGTATTTCAAAACAAAAGTTCTCCAAGACATCATGAAGACACTCTCGTTCTGAAGTGTTGCTTTAGTCATCCATTCCCCTCATTAGAAGAAGCATTGCCTTCTAAAAAAACGGAAATTTTAGTTCAAGCACCAGTTCAGTCTTAAGTGGGCAGAAAATCTGACAAGAGAATGTATTCTACCACAAGTATCTTGAAGGAATTCATTGGTTAATGCCAGTGTGGCACTTTTTACAATGGAAGCAAGTAACTGGTGGCAAAACCAGAAAAGTTATTCCCTCCATAAATCTGGCATTGAATTCTTCAATTCAGTTAAGTACCATGTTTTCATAACTAACACTGTATGCTACTATGTGACAGCCCTTTCCTAGTTATTTACTTTAAAACATAAAGCTCAACTTTACAGTTTTTTCAATGCATGTGGTATATGTATTACTGTGCTGTATTTTCACTGTGAATTGCTGTTTCCTTTTACAAAACAAACAAACAAAAAATCACTACCTAGGTTTTTCACAGCAATATTTTTCATCTAAAAGTCAAGATGTGAGCTTATTCTAAAAGAAACCCTGCAGCACTGGAAGTCTCTCCTCATAGAAAAGAGCAAACTTCACATTAAGTTTGAAGATTACCTTCGAGAGGTAAAAACTGATAGGATAAATTAACATAAGTCCATGGAAGAAAACGTGTGAAGGAGTAAAACAGAGCATGAGCTCTAAGAGAAGGGGCAGGGAGTAGGAAAGCAAGCAGATTCAAAAAATTCATGCTTGTCTGTCTTATCACAATGGCGTTGTGAAATCCAGATCATATTACTGGCTTGGTGCCTGGAACATGCCAGCTAACTGTAAGTCCACAAACACTGGCTATCAAAGGATTCTGCAGAAGCAAAAACCTAGGATTTGTTAAAAACATGCAAAACCAAGCCTGATCTTTTTATAGCAGGATTGTACATTTTCAACATCATTGCTTTGTTTCCTTTCATAATGCAACAAACACGTAAAACTACACTAATCTAAAAACACCTTTCAAAGACGAAAGTATTAAAGAGTAAAGATGTGCTAGCTGTTCATGTTTCTTCTTTAGAATGCACAGTTACCGAATTATGTATGAATTCACAATAAAATAGAGCAGTTTATAGTTTAAAGAATAAATGCTGTCATAGCTAACACTATGCCCTTTGTGAACATGCCTTCCTTTGTATGCCTCAGTGCCTGAGGACTCTGCACAGAAGATGGCATATCAGAGGTATGGAGGAAAAGACAGCCCACAAAAGGACTCCTAGCCTCATTTTATTAAATACAAACAGCACAAAAGAGCTGATTAACCCACAGAGCTGAATTTAGTAACAGTGGTTTAGCATAGCTGAATGAGCTCATCTCTATGTACGGTATAATTTTTTCTTCATAGTCAAAGCAACCATTTCAGAAAATACGAGTGTTACGCAAAAGTGTGTGTTTTATCCTTCTTATATGTGTGTTTTTCACTTATCTGGGTATTCTAAAAGGCTTTGATGGGGGTGAGTAATTACAGTGCATTCAGTTCTGGCACACTGGACTTACAGGAACTCTTAACAGTGCAGCCTCTAGAGTGTAAGCCCTTCCTCAGTCAGAGCGATTTGTAGAGATGGAAATAAATGCTGGATGTCGGACCTTGCCTATCCATTCTTTAATTAAATGGAAGTGACCTATTACAAAAAAAACCCCAATCCCCCTGAAAAAACATCCAATCCACATCGCAAAAATAAAACCCCATACAGAAAATAGAGTGAAATATTAGAAGAAATTAACCCCCACAATCCTGAAATTAACTTCTAAGGGAGCCTTTTTAGGGAGGCTGAATGGCAATGATTATTGTAAAAACAACACTTGTTATCCCAAAATTACAGTGACTTAAATGGAGAATCCTATTTTATTTTGACAGCTTCTGAGCATTCTGTTTTAAGATTAAGCCATGTAGGAAACCTACTTCATCACCTCATTTACAATAATTATCATAGTCCACTAAACTAGTAATACCTCCTTGGTTCCTCAGCTGCAGCATACAAGCCAGTAAAAATCTTTTCTAATTTGCTGAAGTTTGCTACTGTCTGCATCATATACCAGGTTCTCACTATCAGTTCCGTAAACCAAACAGGTAGTGTTTTTTCTTATCAGCTCAACTGTACTGCAATCTAAACAGCTGCTCAAGTTCCCAGAAATGCTCTCACTGTAACTTCTGAGTTTTAGCACAGAAAATTGCCTTCTCTGTAAAGGAGTCTCCAGGGGTAGCGGGAGTGTCACATATCATGTGTTCAAAAGCTTCCTTTCCATAGATCAAGGCATCACAATGTCACACCTATGTTTCTCCAGCTTTGTTGCAGTTTACTATACATAGAAAAACAAGAGCAGCAGCAAGAAGCAATTCTATTACATTTACCTACTAGGATCTGTTATGTTCCTTAGCTGTAGAAATAACCCATAATAATGCAATTTAAGACTACTTAAAACTTCTATTCTGGTATGAAATCCAGACAATTATTTCTCCCATTTGTCTTAGTTAAGGTTTTCCACACAAGATTCACACACACCATTATTTTGCTTTTTACTCTTCCAGAATGCTATTTTACAAGTGATGTCTTGTGATGTGTTAAGTATCAAAACCTTTCCCCCTTAAACCTACTTGTAGTGTTAAGCAACACATAATAAAGTTCAATGCTCAGCCACCATCCAGGAGTCTTCCTGCTGTTTTAGCTCTACTTTTTGCAGGACACTGAAAAGCACAGGTATAAAAAGGACACAGTATAAACTCCTAGACACAAAATGCCAATCTCTCAGCGGCTGAAAGACTGAACATTGCAAAAACACTTGAGATCTAGATGTAAGTGTTGACACTATATACTCAGGCTTTTATATACACATTTATTTCCAGACTAGTAAGGCAAGTGTCTCCGTTATGAACAAATGTCATTCAAAAAAAAAACTAGCCACAGTATTGAAAAGCTACTGGCAACGTTTTCAGATAAGCTTAATGATTCTATGATTGTAAGTTATATTTTTCATCTGATGGAAACAGACCTTCATTTATACACAGAATCCCACAGGCAAAATACTTCATAAAACCTGAAAGAGACAATGAACCAGTCTCTTTAGTAGAAATGAGATCCTCCAAAAAATGAAAAAAGGTATACAGTTTGGATTATCCAATATGATGGCTGAAACCCAAAAAGACCTTTGTGCTGACACTGCTACCTTTAATGCTCCCTCTTAAGGCAAGCTGATTGAAAACCGAAATGAACATTTGCCAAACATAGTATTTTTCATATAATATTTTAAATATATTTAGAAATATTTTTATATACATAAAGTATAAATACTTTTACCTTTATAATTCCAGGATCATGACAGTGATTAAATAGTAGGTTGTGAAATATCTGTATAATTTTATAATGTAAAATACTAATATCTTGAAGTATATAACTTTCAAGATACTAGTAAAAATCAAAAGGTAACACATTTTGACTAATGAAAAGCTGCATATAAACAAGAGAGAATACAGGACAGAAAAATGTTTCAAAGCAAAGTCAAAGGAAGATTTTATTTACGTTTTCTCTCTAAAGGACAGAAAAAGCAATCAAATGCTGGAACATCCAATATCCCCTTTAGAAACGTTATTTCCTATTTTGTCACCAGATCATGGAAATATCCTTACTTGGGTAAACAATGGATGAGTAAGCCACCTACTTCCAATTATATGTACAGATAGGCAAACATCTGGTGTACAAGTTGAAATTTTAACTAAAGTACTCATGCTGGCTAGGAGTATAAAGCTGTTACAATTATATGTCACACAACAATGCTGCCAATGCAGTTATACTGGCAAACTAGAAAAAAAAGTATTTTGCCTTAATAAAAAGTGCAATATACTGGCAAGTAGGATTGAGGTTTGGTGCATCTACACTAAGGCAAGTCTGCCCCAACTCAATTGCGACGAAAAGTGCTTTTACAAGTACACGTCTTGAACAGCCAGAATCTAGAAATGAAATAATGAAATTACTTCAATCTGATTAGAAGCTCCATTTGATGTTTAATCAAAATACTTTCTTTATAAGTGTGCTTCATTCACATGGTTTTTTGTTGGTATGCTTTTGTGTTAAAGTTTTGTCAGGAGAATGAGGATAAGAGAGAGACAATGCTGTATTTCCAGTAATGAAGAAAATTTGCCCCAAACCTGCAAGTGTACTTTTAGGTTGAAAAATCTAGAGCTGCCGAAGTGGAATTTTGCACCGAGAACAAATATGGCCCCAATAATACAGTTTCCTCCCGGTCCAGTGCAGAAGAGCCATTGGCAGAGGGCAAGGGGAAGGGAGACAGGGAAACAGGAAGAGAGGAGTGATCGGCAAGCAATAGTAGCGCTCAAGAACAAGGTGTATCAGGAATTACTGGGCACAGGAGAAAACTGAAAGTTCATGTCCTAGACATCAGAAATGATCTTCCTCTCACCTGGGAAGGAATACTAATGTCCTAAGAATCTAATATTCTGCTACTCACGGAGGAAAGTATTGAAAAAGAATTAAATCATTCCTTAAAACTGTTTCTCTGGCTTCCCTCCCTACCTTCTCCATTCCAGCAAACTTTTTTATCCCTGAAAAATTAATCATTGAGAATTGTTCAAATGACCATGTTGTGAACTTCATTTTAATCCAACTGCAGAAAGGAAGGAATGCCATTTATTCATGTAGTTCTTCACAATGTGCAACAAATAGGCCTCATTCTAAACATTTTTTAACCCAACAAGAACAGACAATAAGAAATTTACAATATTATCCTATACAGACTGCAGGAAGAAGGACAGCTGATGACAGTATGGTTCTTTTTCTGTTTCTCCTGGGGCATTCTCTAACCAGTGTCATTTTCCTTAACACTGCTTTTTTTATAAGAAGAACATCTTAGAAAAGATGACATGCAGGCAAGATCGTGACAGAGAAACATTTCAGCACGGTCTAATTATGCTGATGTCATTCACTAGTGGCCAGCTGTCTGCAACCACTGGTCAAACCCTAGAATAGGCTTCCTAGAGAGGGGTCATCCACATAGTCCAGGCAGTGGGACTAGACAATCATTAAGATGTTATGTTATAACAAGGCTGATGAACTCTGTCCCATTATATTCTTACACAGTTCTTAAAACCGGGAGAAAAATCTGTTAGATGTTGCTCTTTCTTCAGCTCAGAAAAGTTTCTCTTTTCTTCAGAAAAGTATGGGCACCTCACAGCCATACTCAAAAAATATGAGATGCCACAACAGACAGAAGTGAACATTGAGGAAAAAAGCAGTTTCTTCTTAGTGGTCACAGTAAGTACAGGTTTAGAATGGCAAAAAAGGATATTAAAATTCCAACAGCGAAATAAAACTATTTTACACCTATATGCAAGAGACATTTGCAAAACCAGTCATCTGTGCAGGAACATGAGGCCTGGAAAAGTGCCAGGTTTTCCAAGTGTGACCTGCTGTGCAAATGCTGATTATGCAAGTTAAATCTGTCTGGAGTGAATTTACATTCCCTATTTTCCAGGGCTCCAAATAGCATTGCTTTACTTACAGAAACCATGCCAAACTGCAGATCTTCACCTGACATATTTTCAAGATTTTTGAAAAGTTCTGTACAGTGCAACTGCTTTCTACTTGCAAAACGAAAATTAATTTATTCTCAATAAGAAACTGAGGCAAAAGTATTTATCCAAAAATTTTGAGGAGGATTAAGTCCTGGTCACTTCATTTCAATCTTTTACATCAGTGGTTTGTTTCACAAAAAAAGAAAAATATGAATGACAACCATATCTCTTCTCAGTATGAGTAATAAAGGATGCATATCCATCATTAGCTTGAAATTAAAAAAAAAAAATCTTCAATGTCAGCAGCTGCCTAGATTCACAAAACAGTATAGATTGGATGGGACCTTATCTTTGTCTTATGGAGAAGTGTAGTTTCAAGATTAGATCACACTACTTATAGCCTTACCTAAATCAAAACTTCAGGTATATCTAGGAATGGAAATTCTGCCACCTGTCTGGGTGACTGCTTCAGTTCTCAGTCACCCTCCCAATGAGGTTCATTTTTTAATAAAAGCCAATTCTTTCCTGAGGTAATTTATATCCACCGTATACTTTCACTGTACACTTCCAGAAAGAATTTATCTTCTTTGTAAACACCCATTAAGTAGTTGAACATGTCTTTCTTTACCTTCTCATCTGGAGGCTACACAAACCTTGTTCTTCCTGCTACTCTTCCTCCATCATCAGTGTCTGCCAGCCTCCAGCCATCCATGCTGGGTGTACTCAGCTGGACTCACTTGTTTCTCACTACTGTTACTATCACCATTTCACGTAATTTAAAAAAATTATTGTACTAAAGATGACCAAACAGTAAGGCAAAGATACTTAAATACTGAAAGATTATTCCATGAGAAATGCTTTACAAGCCAAGAAAAACACAATAGAAACACCACCTTGGTTAAAAAGTATCTGTCTTTATACACTGAAAAACCTCCATACTGCCTTTTTCATCCATTTTATTTAAGAAAACTAGGTTGCATATACACATAAGTATTGAAAACCAACACCAAAAAAGTTTTAGAAACACCTGACATCAAAGTGCTGTTCAAGTAGCTAAGAGGGTGGTTTGTGACATGGGTATTTCTGGCAGCAGTGACCATGCTAAGCCCATGTTTCCAAGTCTACTGTTGCCTACAAAGTTCTGGTGTTGAATTATTTTTTGAATGACTGTGAAGGCCTCAGCTGTCCACCTTGAATATCAATCTGCATGGAGAACTAAGTTAGGGTAATTTCACCAAAGGGCAGCTGTTGTAATGTGCCAGTAGACACTACAGCTGATTTAGATCACCGTGCATTGTCACTGTGCACCATGCACATATGCAGCTATTTTTCCCCTTTCAAGAAGGGACTCTGAAGTGAGATGACTAGGCTGAGTGTAGAGACAGTGTCTCCAGTGAGAGTCACAGTAAATGTTTCAGTGGTAAATTCAACTAGTCTAGAAAAAGAACAGATTTTACTGCCTATAATATCTGAGTAGCAGAGTTTTTAACCTACAGTTATTGAAGGACCAATGTAAAATTAGTTTTTCTCTTTTTTAAGCAATGAATAAAGTAAAATTGCTACTCACCTAAGCTGAATCTCTTGCAATGTATGTGCAGTTGTAAAATACTGCAAATTAACTGTCAGACATTATTAAAGCTTTTAGCAGCCTTATTACACATTAACTTACATTATATTTACATTTGAAGGTTGTATTTGTAACTGTAATAAATGGAAAGTGTAGTTAGTATTTCAATGAAAATGCCAATCTTGAAACTTTTGTGGTGGAAACTTGCCTAGAAGAAAGGACACTTCAAATCCTTGTATTTACTGTTTACTTTCTTACAGTTCTTGGCAGGCTTTAGATGAACTAGCAACTAGTAACTAGAGTTCTGATTACAGAAAGATACAACTACTCCCCATGCTGTCCACTTTAGTCAACAGAAGTTAATGCCAGACAACAAAAATAGCTAATTTGTACACACAGTTACTATTTTGTAAGTTTTAGAAGAGATTATAATTTGTAAATATACACTAATTCTCTCCTCATTACTTACTGTTAAATTTATTTTAAAACAGATTTTAGGAGGTTCTTTGCAGAAGAATATTTGACCAGAAATACAGGATCATGATGACAGCAAGATTCATCTGTTTAATGCTAGTAACTGTTGTGGGAGTTACTACAAGTGAAACACAGGAATTTGAAGGCAATGACCAGGAAAAGGCTCAAGAATTCATTTATACAAACAGATACAAGCGTTCCAGTGACACACAGGACAAATGCACTTACACCTTTATTGTACCTCAGCAGAGAGTGACAGGTGCCATTTGTGTTAATTCTAAGGAACCTGAAGTTCTGCTTGAAAACAGGGTAAATAAACAAGAATTACAGTTACTTAACAATGAACTTCTTAAACAAAAGAGACAAATAGAAACTCTCCAGCAACTGGTAGAGGTGGATGGTGGAATTGTTAATGAAGTTAAACTCCTAAGAAAAGAGAGCAGAAATATGAATTCTCGTGTCACACAACTCTACATGCAGCTATTACATGAAATTATCCGAAAACGTGATAACGCCTTAGAACTTTCTCAACTTGAAAATAAGATTTTGAACCAAACTGCAGACATGTTGCAGCTTGCAAACAAATACAAAGACTTAGAGCACAAGTATCAACATTTGATGTCAATTGCCAATAATCAGACAATAATAATTGCCCAGCTGGAAGAACATTGTCAACGAATGCCAGCCATAAAGCCACTGCCACAAACTCCACAACCTCCAATTAAAGTGTACCAGCCTCCTACTTACAATCGCATTAATAACCAGATATCTACTAATGAGATTCAGAGTGATCAGAACTTAAAGATTCTGCCACCTACATTACCAACCATGCCTGCAGTTACTAGTATTCCAACTTCAACTGACAAACCATCTGGTAAGTAATACCATTTAACATTTACATTAGTTTATGCTAATATGCAGTGGGCAACATTTTAATTGTAATATCAAAAATGAAGTCAGAATTTATTTAGCTAGCGAATTTTACATGCATGCTGTAGTAGAAACACAGAAAGAAAGCAAAAAAAATTAACTGTGAATGTTTAAGACAGACATACTAGCCCCACATATTTTTCTCACATTCCTTTGTGAAGACAAATCCATCATTCATATTACATCTATGAGATAAAGGACTTTCAGAAAAATCTTACTAATCAAGTAATCTAAATTTTATTGACCTTTGCTCAAGACCAAGCTGCTACAGTTCATGACATCTGAAGGAGTTTGTGTAAACATGTGTAAAGTTATTACAGGTTTGTTGATCTAGCACCTGATAATGTGCTTGTGTAATTAAAACAGGAATAAGTATCTGCTCTGTACCTTATATGGGGCACTTGTGCTCTAGAAAGGAGCAAATGGAAGCAAGTGGTGGAATAGTAAGAGGATATTATACAGCCCTCATTTGGAGTCTTAGGAGTTCTGCCACAAGCATGATTTGATGATGTGAAATGACATTAGAGATCAACTAATCTACGTGGTAACAAAATAACAGGTAAAGAATTCGGTTTCACCTATGGTCCCACATTTGAAAGAAATCCAAATCCAAAACAGTTCAGGTATGTAAAGGTTTGCTCTTCTCGGTGTGGACAACATATACCTTTTTCAGAAAAATTACAGAGTCACAGATCTCTGAACTCAGAGCTAACTGAAATAGAGTATTGCAGGGGAACTGCACTCAATGTATTTCATAGCTATTTGCAAAATATTTGAAAGGACATCAACAAACTTTTTAGGATTATCAAATAATGCAATTGCCGCATATTAAAAACCAAACTAAAGGACCCCCATATTGTTCCTCCCTGGAAATATTCACAATGGAAGAAATGTAAGAATGTAAGCACTGAGTCTCTTAAGTCTTTGAGTCTCTAAAACATTTTCCTACTAAGCAGTACTTTCACAGAATTGACAAAGATAGTGCACCAAAGCCTGCACTGTGGCATGCAAAACTTCTACCAGAAATGTCATGATTACAATGTACTATGTAAGGAAAAATTCTCTGAAGAACATCAGGTCTACTACAAATCCTTTGGAGCAATACACTATGGCCTCTCTAAAAATTACATTTTGACTTCAATCTCAAAGTAGGTTCACGCTTGGAACAGTATTCCCCTATCTTTCTGGAAGTGAAATACTTTCCCCCTTTATTTCCTTACACTCTTTGAAAACTTGTTAATTGGTGCACGTCCTCCTTGTGCTTTCAAGCCCTTAAACTGGAGCTGAGGATTCACTATCAAACAGCAGAACAGAAAAGTTACTTCAGGTGTACAGTAACCTTTGCTGATATATCCTCATACATTTTCCTACTTTTGAAAAGTAGAATGCTAATTCCAAACCAGTTTGCAATCCTGTAGAACTTCCAGAGGGAATGCTGGCTGTCCAGCAATTTTTCACACTGATCTCCAGAGGTCCCTTTGTCAGTCCGCAATTCTAAGGTAAGATTTCACATGTGCTTCTTCTCCCTGAACCATATAGCTTATCAGAAAAAGAAGTTTCATGCTTCTTTTCATAAATTGATTATAATATTCTCTCATTTTCTCACTTGCAGCTTTTTATTTGTTCAAGCAAGTTTCCAACCACTGAAGTTAAGCTAATTAAGCTTTTCTTTCCAGGTATCCTCCTTCCCCTTTCCTTACATTTCCTTTCAGCCAAGAAACAGTTAATGAATTATGAAACAGCATTGGACTGAAATAATTTAAAACAGAAATTACTCTTGATAGCAGTGTATGCTTCAGTAAGGCTCCTAGTCAGAAGATCTGACAAGGCTTACTCCTTCAGTGGGCGGGGATAATCAATCCAGGGTCTCCAGTCTCTAATCCTGAGGATTCTTGTTGACTTCACTCTTCTACTCAGGAAGCAGAGCAGCTGGGGGAGTCTACCTGCAGATATTAACGCAGACTCCAAATCATTTATATCTTAATTTCTCAGCCTCATTAAAACAGAATCGGTGTTACCACTGGAGAAAATTTCTTGAAAAACCAGTAATATAAGATACTTTCAAAAAGCATAAACTATTTATAGACTCTATTGCACTGAAGGAAAAAATTGCGTTCTCCTTCTGAAAACAAGACTACGTTTACTGCAATTTCTGTGAATGCAAACTATATTAAGAGTCCTGTTACTTGCATAACATTTCTCACAAGCACTCCATGTTAAAAAAATCTTAAATTTCTATGTTATTTTGTAGTTTATTAAGGTGGTAGCAGTAAGACCTGCAGTCTGAATTTATGTTGGTGCTTCTACTGTTAATGTCCATGCCAGTTACATTTTTGGGGATCTAAAAAGCTGAATTCTCAATGATGGAATCAAGGTCAAACTTACTGTGTTGTTTTCTAAAGGAAATTCTTACTTATCTATGGAATCATTCATATTTAATTTCTTCAAAGATATAATTGATGGCAAAAATACCAGTACAGCTGCCTTATTTTTTTTTTTTTCAAATCTACCTTTATCAGTAATATTCCAGAAATAAAGTTACAATAAATGAATCTGTTTGAAAATACTTGGTGGATACTTATCCTTAACTAAAAAGGAAAAAAACATATGTGATTCAGTGAAACCAATCTAGTATAAAAAGCTGCCAACTCAAATATTGCCCTGCGTTAAAGAAATGCTCAATAGCAGCTTGATGCAGAGCCTTTCTATTTTGACACAGGGCCATGGAGAGACTGTCTACAAGCATTAGAAGATGGCCATGACACAAGCTCCATCTATCTTGTAAAACCAGAAAACACAAATCAGCTGATGCAGGTCTGGTGTGACCAACGGCACGACCCCGGTGGCTGGACAGTCATTCAGAGACGGCTGGATGGCTCTGTCAACTTTTTCAGGAACTGGGAGACATACAAGGTTAGGATAAGAGAGCTGATTAATGTTTTCTACTCTCTAAAATTCACTGTTGGACTTAATTTAAAGGGTGATCTTAGAGTCTGGCCAAGAGCCTACTTGAAAAAGAACTTGTGTGTTTACCCTTCCAGAAAAGGAAGTCTCTATAAAATAAGTTACTGCAGTTTTGTACTTGAGAATACACTCTGATTTACCAGTAACACAGATGCAGGATATTAACATGCTTCTCTTGCTTCCTTTACAGCAAGGATTTGGCAATATAGATGGAGAATATTGGCTTGGATTAGAAAACATTTATTGGTTAACAAATCAAGGCAACTACAAACTGCTCATAACAATGGAAGATTGGTCAGGTCGAAAAGTATTTGCTGAGTATGCCAGCTTCAGACTGGAGCCTGAGAGCGAGTACTACAAGCTGAGACTGGGACGCTACAATGGCAATGCAGGAGATTCTTTCACTTGGCACAACGGCAAACAGTTCACCACATTAGACCGGGACCATGATGTATATACAGGTAGGAGGGCCCTCTCAGCTGCCTTGCTATTTTCGCCTTTACATCCCTGCCTCCCCCTCCTTTTCTATCTCTTGTTTTTTGAAAAAGGAAAAAATACATATATACAAAAAAACCCCAACAAACCAAAAGAAATTGCACTTACAAAGGGTTTTGTCAATTAGTGCCTTACAAAGTACAAATGGATGTGTCAACCCTTATACATGCTAACACGAAAACAAAAAGTTTTTACACTAGTCAGGGGTCTGTAAAATATGCTATGAAGGGTCACATGAGACAACAACACATACTGATTTTCAGGCAAGAGAAAGTAACAAGAAGGATTCTCTCTGTAGAACCTAACTACTTAACTGGTTCCTGAAGAAGCCTAAGTAACCATCATACCACAGGATATCTATATGTTAAACACAGAGTTACTTAAAAAAGCCCAGAACAACCAGCCAACAAAACAACGAAGTTTTGTACCTAGCCTGCTTGCTTTTAAGAGTTTTCATTTGCTTCTCAGCCTGAACTGGAGCTTTCTTTTGCAGGTAACTGTGCTCATTACCAGAAGGGAGGATGGTGGTACAATGCATGTGCTCACTCCAACCTCAATGGAGTCTGGTATCGTGGAGGACACTACCGCAGTCGATACCAGGATGGTGTTTACTGGGCTGAATTCCGGGGAGGATCATATTCACTAAAGAAAGTTGTTATGATGATAAGACCTAACCCTAACACATTTCACTGAAATAACTCTTCTCTCGGTTTACTTTGCTGTTCTAAAAATCACATAAAGCTTACCAGAAATTATCTTTTCAGAAATGAGGAATGTAAGATACTGTACATTTATTGATAAGATATGAGGGCTTGTGTATTATATTTTCAAGAATTATCCCAGGAGAAAGAGCTGAAGAAAAGGAACTGTAATAAAATTCAGAACACTACTTGGTAGTATTAGAACTTGCAGTTTAGATGAAAACTGTAGGTAAGCTTCCTGGTTTTTACTCCCTGTAAATTAAGTTTGGATGACAAAAATATTGCTACCACATTTAAGTATTTTTGTATGTTATGTATAAATATTCTCAAATATGGGAAATATTACAAACTGTACAGCAAGAGTTTTTTTATTATTATTGTTGTTGCTATTATAAGCAATCATTTGACACAGGAATCATATCCTTTGAACTATGTAGCTGGTATATGTACATCAATGGGATGATTATGTAATCTTTGTTAACTACCATGAATAAAGTTAGCACTACATAATTCTGTTTTGAGAGCAGAAAAAAACATCGTCCTTAAAAATCTGGCCTTTTCCCTTTACTATGTGCATTTAGATAATCTGGTCCTATAAAAATTCACCATTAATTCAAGTTATTTTAGATTAAAAACACAAATTATTTTTCTTTCCAAAATGAAGTACCCACTGCATATGAAAATTAATCCAGACTTATAACAGGTTATGTGCTCTGTAGCCAAGATGTTATACCACTCAAATTTTACAGTATTTTGTACCTGACTTCAGTGATTACCTGCTGTGTAGCCTCTGTAATCAGAAATGGCTGGATATAAATTAAAAGGTCTATCCAAGTTTGCAGGCAAATGATGGATACCAATTTCTAAGCTATTAAATAGCCTTAGCCTTTAGTTTAAAATTATATAGAGAACTTATCAGTAGCAAAAAGAAGCTATTTTTAAACATATTTCACAATTATAACATTACTGTCAAATTATTAAATAGATTTACTTATTTATATTTAGAGGTCAATCACACTTACGAAATATAGACCGGCATAATTCTAATATTCTTCTGAGATAGGTTTCTATAACAGATTGTTAACACACCCATTACAAAACAGCAACTACTATAAAAAATAAAAGTTAAAGAAGGCATAAAGAGGCAGAGTAAAAGCCTCTAGAAGTTCATCTTATTTTCTGGTCAGCCTGTATGACACTGAGTGTTTATGTGTGTTTGCATACTTTTCCCTTATAACCTCATCACATCTTTACCACAGTATGTGTGATGTAGCATGTGTTGTATGTAACTGAAAGTAGGGTTTTTAATATATTAGAGTACCCCTGTAATATTGTAACCCTTAATAAAATAACAGATGTTATTTTGACATGCTGAGATTTCATCTTGTTGTAGTTCAGATTACGTCACATTAGTCCGCCTCTGATTCAAACAAATGCTGATATGTTGAACTGTTCACATGTGTGAAGTGGTAAAATATTTCAGTATAAAAACAAAAACAATTTTCAGCTGAGAAAAATAGAGAATTTCCACACAGCCCAAGGAAGAACAATGTTTTGTAGGTATATGAAACACACAATTTTTTCAAACAGTATTCAAGCTTTATCTTCGATGGGTTTATCTACTGAATTCTGGGAAAATATTTAAATTTTAGATTAGAAACATTAAATGCACCTAGTGGCCCTAAAGCTTGGCTGCAGTGCTCTTATAGTTAGTAGCATTAAGGCTACTTTATGCTTGGGTTGAGGAAAGAACACAGACAACTTCAGGTATCTGCTGTGCAGATCTCAAGAATGAGGCAATCCCTAGTAAAGTTTTACAGTTGTGTTTCCATAGCTGGAGATATGGCTAGAAATACATCTTCATAGCATACACTCATAATAGGTTTTAAACCCACGTTCAAGCTGACAATCTTTTGTTAAAATAACAATATTTCTTAACCTTTCTACCTAAAAGGTGAGTCATTTACCTAGATACTCATCCATGTAATTTAAAAAGATAATGTGCAGAAGTCTGTTCATGATTACCTGGAGATACCAAATGTGAGAACGGAACTTACTAATTTTTTTAATAAAATTTGCATATTTTTATGAAATAATTTAAAAATATGAGCCAGGCACATAAAAAATAATTAAACATTAGGGATTTGGAATTTATACTGTGAAGTTATTGGTAAGTACATTGGCAGAATCACAGATTTCACTGTGCTTTTTTTTAAAAAAAATTCACACAACAGGACTCAGTTTGCACTAGGTCCACCTACTGTATAATGACATTACTACAAACTGTCAAAGGCCTTAATTTTTCCCATTTCCCTAATTATTTCCAAAGGTGTCAATTACATTACTTCATTGCTTCCTCAATGCACATCCTTGCCAACGCTGCAGTCTAAAAATCCCATACCATACACTTTTCTATCACTAGCAAAAGCACATTAGGTGAGTTTATACAAGAGAGAATTGCACAACTATGGAGAAGATTTTTAACAACGTCAATTATCCCGTAAACCTCCATTTGAAGAAGTGCCATAAGAAAACTGAGGTTGCTCTTCTCAATTTTGGAAATATCTCTACCTTTTTCAGAAGAGTAAAGAAAATGCTGTAAAATGAATACATTATTTATGTATCAGGAATGAAACAGTGGGGCTTCACTATAGCATTGAGATAAAAGGCTGTGACAAGATTGATGTTACCTCAGAAGACAACTAGTTACTCTTTTGTATACACATTTCCAAATAATTCTTCCCTGAAACTGTTCTATTATCACTCAAACTTTTCAGAATTACCCCCACTGTAATATTCCAAGCAGAAAAAAAGCAAACAGTGCAATAAATGTATAATTATGAGATCTCACCCATCTTTGTTCTGTAACCTAAATGATCACCAGCAATGAAGACAGGAAAATGCTGTAACGAGCAATTACACCCATGAATTTTCAAAATAACTGACTGCTATTTTTTCTGTAATCATGCTGTGGCTAAACACTTCCAACAGTCCACATCACAGCTTTGTCAATATCATGATTTGCTTTTTCTTTATCTCTTTCTTTTTAAAATTGAAAGGCATGTTTACACAGTGCTTTTAAACATAGTAAGGAATATATTAGTCTCTCGTATTATAACCTAAAGTTGGAAACATCCCAGTAGTTGTCTCCTGTATTCATCTGGTTACACAAAATGTCCAACTGCACCTCTTAGACTGCAGGGAAAGCCTTACTTTACAAGAACAGCAACACTGCCTAGGCTTTGCCATCAGCTGGGAGAAGGTCGCTCACGTATGAAACACAAGACACAACATATGCAGGAGGATTCAAAGTCTCAAGGAGACTGGCTAAAAACCAGCAGGAATTTCAGATTCGGGTCTGTAACTCAGTTGGGTTAGGAAGGAAACACGCAGATTTTTTCCTTTCACTTTCATTACCTAAGTCTTTTATTAGGCTTGTAACACACATGCTCATTTCAGAAATATTTTATATCTTGTATAAAAGTGGCTTGGAGTGATTTCATAATAACTGGATAGTATTAAAACATTTCTTACACAAGGCTCTGAGCCAATTCTATAAACCAGAGTACCTGGAAAACTTAAGCAGCAGTTTTCATTTCCTAGTACATTCTCCAGGTCATTTCAATCCTAGGCTTCCACAGATGAAATAAGAACCATTCTCTCACAAGTAAGTGACTTTCTTGCAGTGAGACAAAAGGCTCAACAGCACAAAATAGGATTCCCATGAACCCTGCAAATCTTCACACCTTGCCACTCGCACTTAATTGTTTTGTATTCAGTAGTTACTCCTAAAATCATATATTGGTCTATTTGTTCATTTAAACAGAATAAAGAAGCTGTTCTGCAAGTAATGCTGTCCTCCTAGACAAGATATTTATTCACTGAAACAAGTGTCAATTGAATATTATCCCTGATAAGCTCAATATTAATTCAAACCTGAAATTATTTACAAAGCAGTTTCAGTAACTCATACCAAGTTTTCTATAGTTTTTTTAAGGTATGGCCATTAGGAATGGCCATCAAATTTATTAAATAAGAAATATCTTAGATAAGCAGTGCTGGTTGTTTTCCATAGCAAGTTGTTCTAGGACTCACGCTGCTTGACCTATTCATAAGTGATCTTAAATTTGAATTAATAGGAACAAAAATCTGCTGATGATATTCACTAATTGAGAGGAGCAAAGAGAAGGGGAGACTGATAGGAATTACAGAAGGATTTATGAGACAAACTGATTGAACAGGAAAACAGAAGATGAAAATCTACAGTGTTACATGGGAGGGGAAAAAAAGAATCCTGACTTCCCATATAAAACAAGAAGAGCAAACCACTGCCAATAAAGGCATAATCCTAGCATTACAATAAACAGGCTATGATTGCTACTCTGCGATTATGACTAAACTTTGAGGTAACAGAACGTTAGAAATTACTAAATGGCACAAAAAGCTTCATGAAGTAACTTCTAAGAATTGCTATCTCCCTGAAAAGAAAACAACTGTTGCATGTTTACACAGTACTTTTAAACATAGTAAGGAATATATTAGTCTCTCGTATTATAACCTGAAGTTGGAAACATCCCAGTAGTTGTCTCCTGTATTCATCTGGTTACACAAAATGTCCAACTGCACCTCTTAGACTGCAGGGAAAGCCTTACTTTACAAGAACAGCAACACTGCCTAGGCTTTGCCATCAGCTGGGAGAAGGTTGCTCACACAAGACACAACATATGCAGGAGGATTCAAAGTCTCAAGGAGACTGGCTCAAGACCAGCACGCTTCATGTGCACCCTCTTCCCCTACAAAAAGGATACAGGACTGAAACGCTGCCCCAGGCTGGTTGTCAAGGATGATGCCAAGTGGCATCTGTACAAAGCATGATCAGTAATCCAAGGACTCTTCCTTTTGGAAGAGAGGTAATTGAAGATTTACTGAGAAGGCAACAGATAATGACTGAAGTCCATAATGTCAGGAGTAGCCTCAAGCTGTGTAAGGAACAAGGTAGGGTTTATCTAGTGAAGGTAAAAATGACCATGTTCAATTCAAGCAAAACAATGTGGTACTGAACAGAGCTGAAGAAATCCTGCCAGCTGGGTGCTGGGTACTGTGCATGCAAGCTTACGTGTGTTTTGAGTAAGAGTGCAAGCGCTCATGGAAGATAAATCTCTTGAGGCATTAGAGGTTGGCATAATATGAAGACGGCAATTCTGGCCCAGGAAGTCTAAGCCGAATTCTTGAATTCCTGTCACCCAACTTAAAAATATTTATTCTTTTTAGCTGCAGTTTAGCATCTGACTAAATCACTAATAAAACCAGGAAAGAGTTCATTATATTGGACTACTTTCATTAACAATAACCTTTGTGCAGAAATATCTCCAGGTGAAAAACTGACCAAAAAAACAATTCATCAAATGGCTACTTGATGCATTTCACAAAAGAAAAGAAGACAATATAAAGACTGGATAGCATTTTAACTGTAGGTCTCCCTTTTAATACATCTGCGCATTGAATGAATTGATATTTATTCAGCACTTGAGAGAAAAACTCCTTCCAAAAGTAAGTAAATATATGTATAGCCTAAAAATCTCAACCTGACCTAATTTTTCCAAATATGAAATGGAGTGAACCATTCTTCTACATACAGTGCTCTTCGGATGCACAACATGGTACATTAGCACTTGTCTGTTGATGAGCTACAGATAAATAAGGTAATTGCTCACACTCACCTAAATATGGAATTGTAGGAACCATTTTTAAGCTTCTGATGTACTCCCGTGTTCTTTTATAATTATCTTCCTTAGACAGTAAATAGTCTAACTTCTCAAAAGTGGTCTTGTCTTTCCGATTCAAAAGCTACAGAGAAAATGAAGATCATAAAATTTTCAAAGACAAATCCACATGAAACTAACAATCAATTACTTGTTGAATTGCCCAGTGTAAAAGAAAGGATAGTCTAGTTAAGATTAAATTTATCATCATCATCATCCAAAGCAGCACAATGTTTGAAAACATGCTACCTGTTTAAAAAAAAGGCAATTCAGTCTAAGTCTTAAGCTATGAAAAACCACAACCATTATGTCTGACTATTTTGTCAGTGATTGTCATTCGCTACATCAGTTTTGAATAATCTCAGTGATATTAAATTTTTAGAGAAAAAAATTGTTATAATACAGTCACCAACATTCTTGTAACTTAGCAGAGTTGATAATAATACTCTAAACTTAAAAGTATAAACAGTATGGAAAATACTGTAAATAAATGCAAATTTTGCCATTTCAACAGTACCTTATTAAAAGTATGACAAAACTGTTCAGAAAAAAAGTATATGGAAAGCAAGTTATTATTATATTAAATCCATGTTTTCTATTCATTAGATTTATTACAGAAAACAGAAAACCTTTCAGGAATGCAAAAATCCTAGGCACAGGGGGCTAAAAAGTAAGCATAAAATACACAGCTCTAGCTATAAGAACACATTTCCTGTTTCAGCTGGTTTAAGAAACCCTGGCAATATTTTTTAAGATGGATTTAAAAGTGAATTGTGTTGGAGTGGATGGAGAATTATGGCAGTGTGCACTGGCTTCTTGCATGTGTCCTTTCTGACAACAGACAGCTGCTCCATAGTACATTCCTTCATGTACCTTTCCTTCTGGAAAATTCCAGTTCTTGTACTACTTAGCTTTTAAGTCTAGCTGTTCATAAAAAAATAACATAAAAAGGATAAAAATGAATATATCAGAATAATTTTGCTGCTTTCATTTTGGCAGCACTGAGAATTGCTTGAGGCCCTACCACTGCAAAGTATTTTATTTTTTAACTCCTGTGCCTACAAAGAGCCTGGCACTTCTTTAGGTCAAAGTCAAATTAGTCACATACTTCCTTTTATACATGAGCAATTTTCCCTATTTATTTCCAGTTTCATCAAGCTGCTCAAAACATCAAGCGCTTACTGTTTTATTAAACTATAACCTTATTCTGAGCAATGAAATAATAAAACAGTTGCAAGCATTTTAAAAGCTTGATAAACTTATCTAAGACTTAAGCATAGCCATCTTGATTTATAAGCTCCGAACATTCAATGTGATCCATGGTGTGTGGAATACTTAAATGATGAGAATTACCCAAACCGTTATATAGTTAAATATTACAGAGAGTAGAAAAAACCTATAATTGCATATTCCTCTTTAAAGAAATATTTAAATTTACTCTAAGTTTTGCTAAGAAATTCTGCCTTCCAGAGAGAGTGTTTCTGAAAATAGAATTATCAATGATTTTAATTTTTAAAATACATAAAAATTGAAAGGTATCACACAATAGCCACAAAATTAGTGCTTGCTTATTTATAACATGCCTTTTTCCTTACTTTTAGTTAATGTATTAAATAATAAACTATGTTTTGGATAAGGGGACACTGATTTATGTTCTGTACAAGGGTGTTATAAGATTACTTATCAACAGAAGTCTTCTTGAACATATAATCAGTGGCTTCTAGAACACACAGAAAAACAGGAAATTTACAGGAAAATAGATGCAGCTGAAACTCTACTTTTCACAAAATATGTTACAGACTACTACTTCTCCTACCACAGTACCACAACAACAAGAACATAAAAGCATCTTCCTCCAGAGTTTACAACATGACAAACTCAAAAAAACCTCAGAAATCAAACAAGACAGAAGGGACAAGGGTCAAAGCAACACTTACAGCCCAAGTTTTGGTCAGCCTGAAGATAGGTGCACTTTGCAGTGCTGAGACCACAGACATAAGAGAATGAAGATTATTCAGTTCCAGAAGCTTCTGAAAAAAGGGAATAATAGCTTTTAGCACACTGGAAAGGGAAGCAGGTTGATTAACATCAAAGTTGCATTAATAAACCATAATTGTTTCATTAATAAAATACTAAGTTTGAATCCATGACTGCAGACAAAATATTATCCAATGTTGTCATGTGCAAGATTCTTCATACCACTTTAAAAGCTGCCAATTTTACAAGTATACCCATTGATATAACAGGCATTTCAGTTTCGAGAATGCAAACAGTATTTGATTTGTTTGTTATTTTCTAAGGCTGTTCCTTCAGGAACAGAAAATAGCAAAAAAGTATTTGATGCATTGTTCTTGAAAATTCATGTAATTTTGGAAATTAAAGATGTGATCAAGGAAAAACATTACACAAAGATGCTGACAACCTCTCAGAATTAACACAACTTTTCCATTTGTAATCTGTTTTATAGGAAAAATTTACCTCACTTCAATGTACTTTAAATTTACCCTGTGTTGACAATTGCTCAAAACACTGATCTCAGGCAGACAATACTTGGGAATAAAGCTGCCAAGATGATAATGCTTGCTACAACAAGCACAAAAATGTAAAATAGAAAAATGAGAATTGTTGTCACATAGCTTCTTTGTAAAGCTTAAAAAAAGGCTGGATTCATCCTCAAGTGATCCATTTACTCACTGCTCAGAAGCACTTGAGGAAGATCTGGACTTTACGGAGGGAAAATCAGGAAAAGCAAAAAAGCAAGAGAAGGAAAGAGCAGTGTTCCCCTTCGCGCAGGCTAAAAAAACCCCAACCAAACACCACAACTCTTGTTTCTAAGAAGAACTTAAGACCTCCAAATTGAACATTCTCCTATTAAAAGGACTATTTTTTTTGTGCCAGTAACTTACCCAGATAAATTTTCTTCTAAACTTACAAAACTGCTAAGTAAATTTATTGGAAATATGCACAACACAAAAATTGTCTAGTACTATGTGGAAAGTATTATTTTAATTACCTACCTACATATACAATTTTGCACATATAAAATCAGCACCTGGGACTTGGATCCAAGTGCTATATCATTCATGGTCATATAAAACAGAAAGAACAGCTCTCATGCCTTTATCTTATTCAAGTGGAACAACGTAATAGATGTGTTAAAACAGAATTGTTAGCCTCTGCAATCCAACAAGGGCTCACAGGAGCAGTGCAGAAACAAACAAGAAGGAATTAAGGATTTGAATGATAGTGTAAGAAATTTGCACTTACTTTAGCTATTTTCACAAAATGGCTCAGTATTTCTGCTCTTATTTTTAAGGTCTGTGCTGTTAATATTTCTCGTACAACCCAAAAACTGACCTATGAAGTAAACACATACAACTTTAATTTATTACAAAAAAATGAACTTTATTAGTCTATTAGATGAAATATTTGCAGACTCTCACAAAGCTCCAGGAAGAAAGCAGGGTAAGGAAACTATTTCTGTCCCCATGAATTCTCATCTGTATCACTGCAACTGCCCTGAAGCATTGCTACCAAATGAGGCAGAGAAGTGAGACAACACAAAGGAAACTGAATGAGCAAGTGAAACCCAGAAAAAAGGAACAAAATTGCTAATGTTGCACCATAGGAAAACAAATTAGGAACTAATCATCAGAACAAATGGACTAGAGGAACAACATGAAAATGTGGACAAAACAATGGAAAACAGGGGCTGTCATTTAAAAATCTTAATCCTTATTTGGAAAAATAGGTTTTAATTCACATGAGTAGTTTCATTTAACTTTATACTCCAAGACAACTGTCAAACAGTACCTGTTCATGACAGTAATCAAATTTTATACCTGGTTAAACCTTCTAGTAAAGGCAACAATATTTGGAGCGAGGGTGTGTTTTTCTTTCTTATTCCATCCACAGCTGGCTAGTTCCTAGGAAACACATTAAAAATTGCCTTAGAAACAGAAATGAGTTCTTAACACTAGTTCTAAATCACTCTTCTGTTTTCAGAACCACAAGTCTCAGTTTCAATCAAAATGTTGTTCAACTTTCCAAACGTACACTACTAATTTTAGACACCTTCATATGAAAAGGCAGAGTCAGCCAAAGAGAATTCTGTCTCTGAAAAGCACTTTGTAATGCTGATAAATGGAACACACTCTAGAGATCTGTACACGCCTGTGCGAGCAGCAGGGAAAGCACAGTTCTGAACATAATTTGAATCTCCATCTCCAGCACTTTAACTTCTGCAGATAAGAATAACAATTTGCATCTGTCAGGACACAGATTCTCCACACGAACAGTCCATGTCTGCTCTTACGGCACTAGAAATCATATATTTATGTGGGAAAAAAATCTCAGATGCTCTACTAAGGGCAGCAACATTTAACTTTGTCAGGAGAGCGAAAGAGGTCAGTAACCTATGGATATTAAGCTGTTGTAAGAGGGCTAGTGAATAACAATGGAAAATCACGTGTATGACAAAATCATTTAACCAGGTTTAAAATTCAGCCTGAATAAGAAGGCTGAATAAAAGCGAGTGATTTAAAATGCCCCTGCTGATTTTTTTTTATGTTGCTACAATATACTGTGTTCTAGAATTACACTTCATCTCTTTTTTTTTTTTTGTATGGAAGTATGCTGACAGTTTCCACAATATGCACAGTAACAGGAAATATTCCCTTAAATTTTTCAACCACAAAATGTTAAATTTCTTAGTCTAGTAAATTACCTAACAGCAAGGGGCAGATACATGACAAATACATACAGACTATTTCTTGCTTTAAAACCTGGTCCTACAGTAGGCAGAATTTCAGGATAGAATAAGCTGTGTATTTTTGGCAAACGAACTACATTGACAATTCCAATGAAATGAAAATCAGAAAGCACCATTAACAACTAATAGTTCATGGTAAATGCTGCATAGTCAAACACCTCTATTCTAGCATAAGCTGAAAATACAATAGTTTTCCCTCTGATCACTCCTCAGTGAGTTACAACTATTTGCCAGAGCAGCGCTTCAGGAAATTTCATTTCCAAAAGGCAAAATGAAACAAGGACAAAGGAAAAGAAGAATAGCAAATCAATTGTATTGGAATACTTTTTTGTTATAAAACTCTATGGTACAGGTTTCATAGCAACAAAAATAAATGCAAAATTCACTTTAAAAATGAACATCTATAGTTTTGAATTTATTTTTTAGTTCATTCATCTCCTCGGAGTATAATACTACCTCTGCTTTTGGCAAAGGTAGTTAGACTAAAAAACCTCCTCTGTTTTGTTCTGATATTTGTCTAAACAAAACTTCCTCATGGAAAAGTATCTATACATAAATTTGTACATTTTTTTCTTTATAGTATATTTATTTATTTGGACAGTTTTTTATCACATTTGTAATTTTTTAGCAGATTTTTCTATGTGTATTGCTAATTTCTTATTGCATTATTCATTTACCATTTTTTCCCCCACAGGAAAACTGCCCAACTACCTGGAGCACACATGTAATTTCAAAAGCATGAAAGTGTTTTCAGCTATAAAATTGTCTTGGTGCTCTTGGAAGAAAAAAAAAATTATCTGACAGGAAGGACAGACAACAGATAGTATAGGAAGGAAATCAAAAATTTGTCCTTCTCAAAACAGAAGTCTGCTAATCTCTCTGAACTATTGTAATAAATGATGACTTGTTTTGTCAGTGACCAAATTAGCTGGCTAGAGCTTCCACTTAAAACCTTTTGAACTTAAACTGTCCCTACTGATATTGTCAGAAATTCAGTTCTGCTGACAATATGAGAGAGGCAGGGGCTGCCCTTTACATAACCATGATATTCCAACCTTAGGACAAGCAGACAATGGATACAAGTACATGCTCTTATATTAAAACACCTGAAGCAGTAGTCATGTGATTCTCGTACCTTTTGCAGTAAATAAATTCAACACACTTTTACGCAAATTTGTCATATTCTGATAACTACTTTTATTCTTCATTTCTCAAGTTCTTGTTACTGATTTTCAAATGTCTGTGTTAACTTTAATTGCTTTTCCTCAAAAGGCCTCAAGTTCCCTTCTATGTCTTTCTTAAAAGGTTAAAATCTTAAAAGACAATATACTAACTTTTAAGGGTTTGGGCTGATTTATTCCCAGCATTTTATTACTTTGAATCTTAAAAGTGATCATACAAATTAAAAAGCTTATCAAGCAGCTGATGCAGCCTAAAATTGAGATTATGGCCAGAGGCATGAGTCAAACTCTGAAATCAGATATGAATTGAAAAACAGCAGCAGAAGGGAGAACAGAGAATTTTCACACTTGATGAAATTTATCCTGAAGAAACACTCCACTCAAAGCAAGACAAGAAGACCTCTAGAAAAGTGCAGTCATCTCCTTTGGCAACAGATGACAAATCGAAGTAACTCATGTTGGATTACAGATTCACAGTGCTAACAGGGAATATGCCAGAAAAATATTATTGTGGTGCAAGAAGATGACCATTTTTGAACAAAAGAGCATTATTTGAATCATCACGTTTCCTCAGGCACTGACTTCCGAAGATGTAAGCAGATGGTTTAAGAAAACCTACCTCAGGCTGTATAGCTTTAAATACTGGCACATCCATCAATGTTATCTGGCTCTGCAATGAAAACAGAATTATACATCATGTAATATGAAGAGCTAACAATGACGTGTTTCCAGGTGCCCTTCAGTAACTACAAACCACATACATATTCCTCATCAACTAACCTATGCTAGGGTCTCCTAAAAGACTTAAAAAAATACAAATGACTTTATATAGTACCACAAATATGCTGAGTCAGATCAGTTCTAAATGAGTAAATCCCAATACAGGCTTATTTTATTGTATTTGATAAAGTGAGAAATTTGTTTTCAAGAACACTGGACATTTATTTAAAATGCTTTTCTTTTTTTAAAGAAAAAAGATTTCATATGTTTTTTAGTACTCTGCAAGCCTTGAATATTATACAAGCTTAAATGCAAAAATAACATTTCTACTTACAGCAAATTCCTCAGGAGTTACTTTCAACACATCAAATACAACTGCATCGTAGCTTTTATTGGCATAATCTGAACTTCGCCCATCCAAAGAATCTGAGCTGCTACTACCCTACAAAGACAAAATAGTAGGCTTACCTGAAGAATGATGAATTTAATCTCAAAATCAGGAAATAAACATGTGTAAAAGTACAAGCAATGACAAGAAAATGTATGAACTTCAAGAACTTTCAAACACCAAATTATCAAATTTAGTTTTGCACTGTTCACAAATGTTTCCAATTTCCTTCTGCAAAAGCTACAGTGACAAAATTTTAGCTCTATGAAATTTTCAGCTTTAGCAAGACATTTTTAAAACCACAGACTAAATGAAAGAGCTGTCACGTGAAAGGAAATGTGTTGAGATTTTGACAATTCTTCTCCATAGGACTCTTAAATGCACAAAGTAAAGACTGGGTAGATCCAAGTCAGCCCGCTCTATCCACAACATTTTAACAAAGGGAAAACTGACACATTCTGAAATGTAACCTGAACACTACGGATTAGGAAAGACTGATATCTGTACTGGTCAAGACTGAGAAGAGAATAAAGGGTTCTATTTCTGACTGACTCCATTATTACATTGCTCTAAACTCACTAATAATACATGGCTACTCTAACTTAGAGTAGCTGGTCAAAAATGCTATATAAAACTAAACAAAATGAGTAATCAACAACAATTAAAAAAACATGGCTGTGAACACCAAGAACCATGGAGTGTTCTACAGTTTTTCTCTTGCTATGTTAGTTCTTTTTCTTACAAATGATGTGGCATTTGACTAGTAGAGGAAAGGGAGTCTGTGAAAGCCAAAAATTTCCATTTTGATACAGGAGCTAATAAAACTTAAGAAACTGTACCTCTGGAGTGGCGGAGGTGACCATCACACTGGCCATGAGGTCATTCCTTTTATACATGCTCCCCACAAGATGCAGGAAGTTTCAGCTCAGCCAGCACTTGCTGAAAATAGAAAACAGAAATTCCTGCAAAGCAAATTATTTGTGGAATAAATAAAATTTTTTAAAAAGCAAAACGCGCACAGAAAATAACCCAGCAATACAAGCTATTTCATTTTTCTTCCTTGGAGCAAAGGATTAAGAAACAAGATTATCTTAGGAGACAGATGCTCTTTTCCAGCTACCAATTGTGAAGGAGTACAACTGAATATTGCTAAAGCCATGTCAAGTCCTTACCCTTACTCTACTCAACTCAAGAAATTCAGGGGAAGAAAATGTATTATTTATCATTTATGTTGAATTAGGTGTTATGTAAAGTCCCCCCTAGGCAAGACAAACTCTCAGAAACTCAAGTTACCACCAACTGTTTACAGAGCTGGCAAATCAGCTCAAGCTCTGACTCTGTGTAACTGAGCAAACAGCATGGTTGTGTCACCGCTCCCCAGAGCGCACACGGATGAGCCCACGCCAGGCTGTACATGATGGACTCTTCCAGCAAAATCTGTACTGGCTCATATGGGCAGCAAGGGATACTGCCACATCTCCCTCTGCGTCCTCACGTTCCCTCCCACAACACTCATCACACCAACAGAAAAACCCTGAAAAACCGAACAGCTAAGAATAAAAACAACCTCTTAATTTTACTCTCTTTAGAAAGATGAGGTCTCCACTTCTCATTCCTTCAAAAACAACAATTCTCTCCAGGATCTCGCATGAAGCAAGTAATTAATTTGGCTGCAAATAATGCCACAATCTTCTCTGCTCAACAAGATTCAATTTTTTATCTTTTCTCCCGGAAAAGTTAACTCATTTTGAACACTAACAGGCTGCTACGTATTTCTATGTCTGGAGTTGCCCTTCTTAACAGTCCTTACAATCCTGAAGTGGAAAATAAATCTATAAATGTAGTTTTTTTAACATGTGGCATTTACATTAAGGCCACAAAAATATTCTTGTGTCTTCCATCCCTGCCTTTTTGCATAGGTTCTCCAGGGCATGAGGAATCACTAATACCGTGAAAGAGGAAAGAGAAATCCCATACGTGAACTTGTATCGCACCCAAGTTCAGTTTTACACCAAGTTTTAAGATTCATTATATCAAAGTGAGACAAAAATGCTTTAATACCTAAACCCAAAAGCACTACTATACTTTTGCCTTTTCAACATTCAGCACATAAATCTTGCCAGGCTAGAAACTTTAATTCTAGACAGGATCAAAATACATTCCCTGAGCCTTACCCCATCCCAAAATGTTCCAAATACAACCTAAGCATTAAAAATGCCCTGCTTCTTCCTATGTGCAAAGATTTCTCCAAGATTATCTCTGAAAAAATACTTTCCTATACACCCACTTGTTTTGCTACCTTCATGAAAGTCATAGGAAGCAGTTACCCTTTTAGACAAGTCCATTCAATCATTTGAAGCATTTCCCCACTGGCAGAAAGCATCACTTTAGAACACAAAGTAACACAGGAGCTAATACTAAGCCCACAGTATGAAGAGGCTGTCAGACAACATAGAGAAAGATATGAAAAATAATACTCCCCCATACCTGACATATTCCACACCAACAAGATTAAAAAGAAATTTCTGAAATTCTAAAAATTATCAAAGGCCCAAAATGTCTGCAATAAAAGGTAAAAAGTCACTAAAATGACATGCAACTTCTTTTCATAGGTTTTGATTCTTCCAATTTCTTTCAACTTGCTAGGTTAATCATTAAAATTATATATTACACAAACAGCGCTAAAAATCAAAACTAAGAAAACACCTTAACTGTTTACACAGAAAGTTCACAGGCACTCTGCAGTAGATCTCTTTCATAGGCTGCCAGAAGTAAAGTGGCTAAATCAGGATGCAAACATACATACCACCAGAGGTTGTCTGTTCTTCTTTGCCAATTTGACAAACCCATTTAGATATGTAGCACTCTCTGAAGCAAAACTGAAGACAGTGCAAAAACAACTGAAAAAAAACAACCCCCCAAAAATAGCACCATCAAAACCAAGCACAGAAGTAAACCTCAGAGCCATTATTTTACCAGCATTTGTCTAATCTTGTTATCTATGCCACAGAAGCAACATTCTCTGAAAGCAAAATGCAAATTGTTGGTTATATGCATGAAATGCAGTCAAAGTGCCCAATAAGTTCAGTCTCAGCATTAGTTACCCAAGTCTCAAGAAAGCCACTGAGACCCCTAAGCACAGAAAACCACTTCTGGCCAGCAAAGGCCCTATGCTCTAATTTCTGAATGCTAGCATAGCAAACCGAGGAAGTTATTGACTGTTCACATCACTTTCAGCAAATACAAAAATAACCATGTCAGCAACCACTGATGACCGTTGTTCTTATTGATTTTTTTCACTGGAGGGAAAAATACTGAGCAATATATGCTTCTTACCAGCCCTAATTCAGCCATTCCAGACTCCACAAGTCAATCGGCTTAGCTGGATTTCAAAAACCATTCTTACTATTTTCATTAGTTGATCATGGTTTTCCTAATACCTAATACCACTGAATCATGAGAGCTGCAACATGCTTATAAGAAAATATACTCCAGCGTTCAATCGAAAATAAATGCTCTTTCTTAAGCTGTAATTAGCAGACCAACTGGTTCAGTAAAAACCATTAAAGTGTACTAGGGGCCTACCTGGGCACTGACAAGCTTGGTTAGAACCTAACAAAGTAATCAGAAGGGTTTGGGGTTTTTTTAAAATAAATTTAGAACAGATTAGTTCCAGTTGGAAGGAGCATACAATGAACATCTAGTCTCGCTGCCTGACCACTTCAGGGATGACCAGAAGTTAAAGGCATTGTTCAAAGGCTCTCAAACACTGACACGCATGGGGCACCAACCACCTCTGTAGGCAGCCTGTTCCAATATTTGACTACCCTCTCAACTAAACAAATGCTTGATGTTCAGTCTGAACCTTCCCTGCTGCAGCTTTGAATCATTCCCTTATGTCCTGCCCCTGGATTCCAGGCAGAAGAGATCACCACCTTCCTTCAACGAAGGAACGAAGCAACGAGGTTGCCGCTCAGCCTCCTTTCCTCCAAACTAGATAATCACAAAGCCCTCAGCTGCTCCTCAGAGGATATGCCTACTAGAATCTGGTATCAGACATCAGAATGGTTAACTGGCACTGATCAAGATAAGGGAATGAAGAGTAACTAAAAAATCTTGCTTTTTACCTTCAGCAAGGCCAACAATATACTACTACCCTCCATTGGCAACACCCAGCCTAAAGACACATTTACAACACACCATACAGAGCTCATATTCAGTTCTGAATTGTTCTTCATCATTGCATTCATTTTCCTTTTCTTCATTCCAAAACTATTGTTCCAGATGTTCACCACTAGAACCTTTCTTTCCTTGATGAACCATGAGCAAAGTCATACTCAGATGCTATGGGCATAGAGTACAAATCTAAGTGTGTTACCACAGCTAACTACTGGAAGAAAAGGGTTCTTTTAAGAAAACAGAATGAAACAGTAACAGGGTTATATTTTTGCCCCCCTGCTTGCAATCAGTCACTGATGTGGAACTTGTATCACTATCTACATCGTGTCCAGCTACAGCCCTCTTAAGGGAGAAGTCCCATCGTTTTGTTCTATTGGTAATAAAGACCAAAAAAATACCATCACAGTATCTAAATCAATGCACTCACTGTTTGTTCTCCATACCGACATGTTTACATATCTTTTCTCCCCGCTCTCACTAGGTTTCTTTTAGGTCAGTATCACAGCTTTAATTAAAACAAAACAAAAAAAAAGTAAATTCAAAAGGATTTCAAAATCCTTTTGAGCTCACAAAATTTAGAAGCTGTTTGTCATTGCAGTTACAGAGCAAACAATCCTGGAAGGATTTGCAGAGGAGAATTTATTTTCATTTTTCAAAGTAGCAGCTGCTGAGTGGTATGTGGATACTTGCTAACCTAGAGAAACACAAACCTCAAAAGCACTGAGGAACATTGATGCAAGACCATTTCATTTTTGACAGCATCCTTTCCCAAAAGTACAAACACCATGTATCTTCATTTGTGCCCCGTCCAGTGAGTATCACCTCTCAAACCCCACTTCTAATATGTTTCCTGCAAAGTGGAGGAGAAAAGGATCGTATCTCCTACAGTAATCATAGAAATTACCCATATGAACCCCACTTTCTTCAGAAAATAACTATCTGTATGCTACTCTGAGCCCTTTTATCATACAGACTTCATGTATAAACATGGATATGAGACTGGACAGTTAAAAGTTCAGTTAATAGTAGTTAATAGTGTTAATAGTCATAATGCTTTATATGAAAAATCTCTTCATTTCAAAAAGTACTTTTGAAGTAATTAAACATTAGGCCTTGGTGGATATTTTGTACAACATGAAAAATTCTAGAGTATTTGAAAGCCTGGATTTAAATAATAATTGCCTACGAAGAGTTCATTAAGAACAAAGCAGTTAGGCTACAGAAGATTAGTCATAAAAATGTGATGGCTTTTTAAAGATCTTCCAAAGCAAACACTTGTGTATTTTCAGTATCCATTTCACCAGGAAGTCCCTAATATATTTCACTGTGCTTTAGGCAACAGTACCACCTATAGATAAAATACATTATGAACAATTTAGCAGTTTCATGCTCATCCTTTTCTCAGAAACTTCTTACTATATAGTTCATGATGAATAATAAAAATGTAACAGAAATAAAATGGGGCTGTGGATTAATTCAGCTGACGATAAACTTAAATCACTCAAGTAAATAACTATTCCTCAATAACATGCACTGTCTCTAAGTAAATAAGCTGAAAAAAACTAGATCTTACATCCTGTCCCAATAGCGGCCAGTGGATCAAGTCTAATTTAGGAAAAAGCAAATTCAAAGTTGACTTCCCTTTCTAAAGTTCTCTGTCCTGCTTCCCTCCAGTGCATGTACTCCAGTGAGTTTCAATGGGAGCAGGGAAATAGCTGCTGTGATGAGTTTAAGAAACAACTTCAGAATCCAAATCCTAAACTCTGGAGTTTTACGAATACAAAAGTGATTTGAATTATATCTAACAGTACATTAATACCAAGTGCATTTATGACATGCTTTACTTCACTAGTCACAAGTCTCACTAGACTGCCATTAGTCCCTTTGTTGTCACTAAGTTGCCCTACAAATTCCAGCTTTTCAAAGTAACTGTCATAGAGTAACCTGAATACAAAGACATCTGTGGCAGTCACTATACCAAAAAGGCAAGCTAACATTCTACAAGCTGAATAAAAATAACCTTGTCTTATTTTTCAAAATTATAATGAATGCAGTGTCTCAGTTTTCTAGTTTAAGAGCTGTATGCAAAATTTCATAACAAAATTATTTCAGCTATCACAGGAACCTCAAATGCTAAAACCATGAAAGACTAGGAAGCTGACAATACTGGCTTGAATGTCCAGTGCTCTTCTTCTGATTATACCCCACTATTTTACTATATCTACTGATTACTGAGTTCACGCTAATGACCATTTATTATATTTACAAATTTACTCTTAAGTATTTGCTTCTCTCCATTCTTCTATCTGCACCATTACTTACTTCATTATGATCAAAATTATTGCATAAGCCAAAGAAATCCAATTAAGTGGCACTCCACTATGTAAAGGTAGCAGCAAGATCTCCATCTGGCTACTTAAACAAATTAAGACAAGAAATACAGTACGGGTTTCTAATAATTAGAAACCATTTGAAGGACTTTGCATAGACTGGACTTTTATCAGTCTCTGAAATCTCTACATCAAGGTTCCCTATCAAGACAGAGCTGCAATACTCACTCCTGCGTAAGTCCTCCTCATGCACACTCACGCACACTCACACAGAATAAATATAAAAAGTGATATACTACTTACCCTATATATAGTAAGTGAAATATCACATGCCCCCCTCCCGTAATAAGCGAAATATCATATGCCTCTCGGTGTAGTAAGTGAAATGTCATGCCCCCACATGGTGAGTGAAATATCACATGCCCCCTACGTAATGAGCCAGAGAGGAACCCAGGACCAGCACAACCAAAATCTACAGCAGCTGCAACACCAGGACCAAGGAAGCTACAGGTGCCGAGCAGCTGCAGCATGTCACCTGCTTCCAGTGCAAGAAGCCAGGACACTTCGCCAGAGACTGCCCACACAATCAGAAACAGAAGAAGACCAACAGACAAAAAAACTAGGTTTACAGCGCGTGTCTGCCATTAATACAATCACGCGCAAAGACATAAATACTGTGGGTACCACACTGGCAAAAGCCTCTCTCTTAAACGCTAAGGGGGAGGATGGGATAAAGGGTGTGGGGATCCAAGATAATATGAATGTCAAATGTTCAATTAACAAAGTTTGGAAGCCTTGTGGTCGTTTCAAACTTATAACTACAAAAGGTTTTTGTTTCAGGTCAGCAGACTGGACAGTTATTACAGTGGACCTGCCTAACACTTCAGTGGATGTGACAATATTCCAATTGGAACTGGACAGTGAGTATTTTGTTATCAGGGACACAGCACACATACCCCTGGAGATTGAGGTGGTTCCCATGACTATGCATGGGAGCATCTTCAGCCTCACTCTCCTGGCACGCTGCCCTCAACCACCATTTTACCTGGCTGAGGGGCAAATCCTCGCCCAGGCCATTCCTGTTCCAAAGGAAATCACAGCAATTGGAAAATCACCTGAAATCTATTGGGCAGAAGTGATGGGTGAGGACAAAGCCTCTCTGGCATGCAACCTAACCTGTGGTTCAGACCATCTCCATGTGGAGGGGGTGATGGACACAGGGGCAGATGTGACGATCATACCCAAGAGTATGTGGCCATCACATTGGGAATTACAACCCATGGCAGGCAAAATCCAAGGTGTAGGAGGGATCAAATTGGCTAAAATATCAAAAAGCGTTGTGCAAATTGAGGGACCGGATGGAAGATTGGCTAGTGTCCGTCCGTATGTCACAGACTATAAGTGCCCCCTATGGGGAAGAGATGCCATGTCTCAGTGGGGAGTCAGAATGATCATCCCTAAGACTCTTCAGAATTTTTAAAAGCGGCCACTGAGGAGCGCCCCACCCAGAAACTGACATGGCTGGATGATAATCTGAGGTGGGTAGCTCAGTGGTCGATGAGCAAGGAAAAACTGAAGGCGCTGGAGGAGCTTGTAGAGCAGGAATTGGCAAATGGACACATAGAAGAAACTACAAGTGCTTGGAATTCCCCGGTGTTTGTAATAAAGAAACCAGGGAAAGATAAATGGAGATTGTTACATGATGTCTGGAAAATAAACAAGATTATAGCAGACATGGGATCACTTCAACCTGGGATGTCATCCCCAACGATGCTTCCTCAAAACTGGCAATTGGCTGTCTTAAGACATAAAGGGCTGTTTCTTTCAAATTCCCTTACACCCAGAAGATGCTCCACAGTTTGCTTTCTCGGTTCCTACCATCAATCGAGAAGCCCCAATGAAGCGCTATCACTGGAAGGTATTGCCACAAGGGATGAAATGTAGTCCTTTCATATGTCAGTGGTACGTGGCATCATTGCTTTCCCCAGTGCGTGCCCAGAGAAAGGATGCCATCATCTTGCATTATATGGATGATGTACTTGTGTGTACTCCTGATGACAATACTCCAACACACGCTTGACCTAGTGGTTAAGGTTTTAACCTCTTCTGGATTTCAATTGCAGGATGATAAAGTCCAAAGGATGCCACCTTGGAAATACCTGGGCTTGGAAATCACTGCAAGGACCATTGTTCCTCAGAAATTGGAAATTAATTGTAATCCAAAAACCTTAGCAGATCTCCATTCCTTATGTGGGTCTTTGAATTGGGTTAGGCCCTGGCTAGGCCTCACCAGTGAGGACCTAGAGCCTCTTTTCAATTTATTGAAGGGGGAGAGAGAGCTGATTTCTCCCAGGGAACTGACCCCAGAGGCAAAGACTGCAATTGAAAAGGTACAGAAAGCTTTAGCAGAGAGGCAGGCTCATCACTACCAGCCTGAGTTACCTTTCAAATTCATAGTTCTGGGAAAACTGCCACACTTACACGGTTTGATATTTCAATGGATTGAGGGGCAGAGAGATTCGCTCTTAATCATAG
>VRYO01001183.1:4780749-4826383 GCA_009812075.1 Sialia sialis | reverse complement strand
CCACTGCCATCAGTTCCCTCCTAGAAGACGAGGACATTACCAGGAAGGCCACACACAAAAATCGTGCTGCTATAGATTTCCTTCTGCTGCTGCATGGTCATGAGTGCCAGGAATTTGAAGGACTTTACTGCATGAACCTGTCCTTGAGAGCTCCTAACATCCATGCTGCTCTCCGAGACATGAACAGCTTTGATCGGACAAGTGAAGCAAGAATCTGAAGATTGGTTCAATGAAATGTTCAAGGGCTGGAGATTCACAGGGTTATGGACTTCTATAGTTAAAACTATCTTGTTAATTTTTGTTATTCTTTTCCTTGTAATACTGGTGTTTGGGATCCTACATCATGTAGTTTTGAAGGCTATTCATGGTCTCATTCCTTCTACCCTGGTGGTCAATCACATAGAGATGAAACACCTAAAACAATCTAACCCTCCCACTAACCATAAGTGGTGGGCAAGATCATGATTTGAATTACAATGAATTTAGTATCTTCCCTTCAACTTTATTAAACAAAAAAATGGGGAGATGTTGCATTCCTTGACCTGTGGACCTTAACTTTATCTGACCATACTGAGCTGGAAGGAGATCCTATTGCTACCCCAGACCATCTCCCCTTCCTGAAAGATATACAACCCCTGTGTACCATGTGATCTCTCTCTTTCTCCTGGACCCCTTCAAGAATAAACCCTGGAACAGAGCCAGGGATCTGAGCCTCCTTTGTCTGCTAAGTCCATGACTCCCCCACCCCATCTCTGACTGAGAGCTAGATGGAAGGTCGGGGATTTGGGGCAGGGGCCTGAGTCAATATATGTTTAGGGAAGTTACACTTTAAGAGAATCTTCATGAAACAATTACAGGAAAAGAAACATATCTGCAAATTATAGTAAAATACTATTACAACTCTACTTCTCTAAACAGAAGAGAACTGACAGACACTTCTGTAATCTATGGTTATCAAATGTAAGTGAAAATATCAAATATCTGTAACTTTAAATACAATTGCATACTTACGGTGGAATAAGGCAGCTGTGCTCTCAACCCATCTTGCTGCATACCTCCATTAGTTCATTGCTGGGTCTAGCTCTGGCTTTTCAGCAGTTTGATCTCTTTTATGTTTAAAAGCATAACAGTCCTATAAATATTGAGAAACAGGATTACGGTGACATTTATTTTACAACTCAATTCTTCTTAAATTGGCACTCCTCACCTGAAACATGCACTCTAGTATTTTTGTTCTTATCTCTCCCTCACAACTTTCACTGTTAGTTCCCCGTTGTAGTTTCATTGGTATGTGACAAATTCCCAAACTCAAAGAACTACATATACAGTAATTTCACGCATATAAGGCGCACCTTTTTGACTGAAGTTTTGATCCTAACCCAGAAGTGCGCCTTGTACACTGGTGCACCTTATATGTGGACAAAGTTTGGAAAATTGCCAACCCGGAAGTTACCTGACACTGAGCCACATGTGTTGCGGTCGATTCGGCTATGTTGTTTCTAGTACGGGATTGTGTGGCCGCCACGATTTTGACAAATGGCGCGATTCCGACGAATCGCGCATTTCTGACCACTGTAAGCCAATCAGAGGAAAGCTTCTTGCCTAGCTGTGGCTGCAGGCGTTGGGGGTGTGGGGGGGGACAAAGGGGCCAATCTGATTTTTTGGACACGGGACACGATTTGAGGCAGGACACTCCAAGATGTGAGGCCTGGCAGTCCCAGATTTCAGACACGCTTCTTCAACATGGCTCCGCCACAAAGAAGACTTGCTTATAATGCAGATTTAAAATTGAAAGTAATTGACCACGCAAAAAACCATGGGAATAGGTCTTCAGCTAGAGAATTATTCAACATTCATGAGTTGATGGTGTGAAAGTGGAGACAACTGGAAGATCAGCTACTCTGACGAAGACGATACAGGCGATGCGGGTTCGGGTTTGCTGGATGCCACCATTGCACAACTGATGGTTTCCGATACGGAGGACGAAGACTTCGAAGGTTTCAAAGAAGATGAAAAGCTGACTGAAAATGAAGCTATTTCAAAGTTTAATAAAAGTGAGTTATTTCTCTCTGGATTTTGTAGTGTTTTCATTTCTTCGGCTGGTTTCACGGGTGAGCCGATGTCTCTATAGCGTTTGCATAAGAAGCCCCGGCGCCCCTCATGCGCAGGGTCTGGGTGGAGGGTGTGTGGGTTTTGTGTGGAATTTTTTTAGTGCTTTCATTGCTCTTTGGCTGGTTTCATGGGTGAGCTGATGTCTCTATAGCGTTTGCGTAAGAAGTCCCAGTGCCCCTCGTGCGTGGGGTCCAGATGTAGGGTGCATGGGTTTTGTGTGGAATTTTTTTTACTGCTTTCATTACTCTTTGGCTGGTTTCATGGGTGAGCCAATACCTCTATAACGTTTGCATAAGAAGTCCCAGCGCCCCTCGTGCGTGGGGTCCAGATGTAGGGTGCATGGGTTTCGTGTGGAATTTTTTTTAGTGCTTTCATTACTCTTTGGCTGGTTTCACGGGTGAGCCAATGTCTCTATAGCGTTTGCATAAGAAGCCCCAGCATCTCTGGTGCATGAGGGCCGGGGCCCGTGGCGTTACTTTGTTGCATGCAAACCCTACAAAAAAAAGTGCGCCTTATACGCTGCCGGTGTACCTTGCATGTGGACAAAGCATGGGGACTTGCTGGCTACCTGGAAGTGCGCCTTATACTCCGGTGTGCCTTACAGGTGTGAAATTACTGTACGTCACAGAGGAAAGAGCAACATATAGCTAAATATACTCTGAATACGTGCTTGTAACTCTCCCTGACTCTGTCAATCAACACAAGGTCCAAGCCAAGACGCACTGCATATTGGTTTGACTTCTTTCAATGTGCTTTATGAATTGTAAATGCTACTCCATCCTCACACCATTTTCTTCAAGGCTTAACTACACAAAGCAAAACAGACACAAATGCAAATACAATAATTCTATCTCTGTATCAGCAAATAAAGCCATAGCTCTTCTACCAAACATGATTAGAATCCAACCTGAGAAAAATACTGCTTACTGCTAACTCATTTTGGTAAAATTTGTATTAGGTATACCCCTTCCTTTTTCTCCTCTTTTGTCTTACAACAACTTTTATGAAACCTCATGATCAATAAAATTATGCATCAAATGACAAGAAAATAAAGAGAGCTTCTTTCCTATAGACTGACATGAAAATCCCATTAAAGCTCATGTTACTTTAACAAAGGTAAAAATCACTGCAGATCAATTGGTGCTACAACTGTGCCTCTACTACAGTCTCTATTTTCCTTCTATCATTAGGGAACCTCCGCCTTGAAAAAGTCTACCTTCTAGACTACAACTACATGCAATTCCTTCTGGCATCAAAGTAAGCTATCTTTTGCTGGAAAAGCAGTATTCTTTTGACACAACCAAAACTTATCCAAGTAGGCACTCTTTGCATGAGCAAATGATCCCAGTTCATGGAAGAATCAAAATGACAAGTTAAAAATGAGTTAGCATCCACTTAGGTATATTTCAGTTAAATTACAGACATGATGCCTGCTGTCTGCCCTGCACCACGTGGCATTTTAGTAGAGGGCAAACCTTGTAATTACTACATGCCTGAACTTCTAGATGTCTTTCCTTCACTAAAATAAACCAAATAAACAGAAAAACAAATACATTAACTTGGTTTGAAAGTGTTTTGTAGTTATTCTTCTTCAAACCGGTGCTATACCATCCAGGATTGTCAACATACAAAAAAAAAAACAAGTGTGTGCAGTTCTGCCCTTTACAGCAGCTTCTGGCTCTTCTCAGACATGAAGAACATCTACTAGACATGGCATGAATGGTCAACAAGGAAAAAATTGTCTGTTAAATCTGGACATGAAAAACAGATAGCAATACTCATAGATAAGGTTGTTGAGGCAAGGAATATCCTTCTTTATTTCAGAGACACCAATGCATTTCAATTTTTTCAATAATTAGTATGACAAGAATACATGTGCTCCATTTTGCTGGGTTCAGAACAACAAACCACAGACAAAAGGCATGATGTACTTCTATAACTAAGAATTTCAACATCGATTCCTTCTTCCTACTACATGCAAAGCCCCAGGCTGACTTAAGCCTGCAGAAGCTAGACCAAAAACTATCAAGTCACTGAAGTGACTTGAAAACAGATCGCAGTCAAGGCTCTTAACAAGACCTGCACAGTTTCATCTACCCGATTTGCAAATAGTTTCCAAATTTATTCCTAAAGACACAGGAGGATGTGGCCAGCCCTAGGTGCTTTCCATCTGCTCCCCCTACACCCCGGAGCCGCAGCAAGGCTGCTCCCGCCGTCCGCGCGCACCGGCGCCGCGCAGCCCCAGCCGCACGTGCCCGCCCCGCCTCAGCGCACCGGGCCGGCGCTGGAGCGCCCCGCGGGCGGGCAGGGCCCTGGGGACCAGGGATCCGCGCCGGAGCGACATCGCCCGGCGGGGAGGGGCCCGGGGCCCGTTCCGAGAAAGGCCGCGGGGCTGGTGGGGCGCTAGCGGAGCGGGGAAGCGCCGCCCGGCCCCGCCAGAGCCCGGCGCCATCCCCGCCTCCCGCGCACCTGCCGCGGCCCGCGCAGGAGGCGCCGGACCCACCAGGGCGGGCGGTGATGCGGCAGCGCCCCGCGCTGCCCCTCAGGGAACTGGGAGCTGCCGGCCTCCGGCAAGCGGCGCCTCCCGAGGGTGGGCGCCCGTCCGGGCCCGTCGCCGCAGAGCTCCGCCCGCAAAGCACGCCCGGAGCGGAGACGGCAGAAGGAAGAGAGGCTGTGGCAGCCGGTCCCACGTTTTCTGCCGGGCACGCGGGGCTCGTCCGCGGCTCACCTGTCCGGGGCTCGATGCCCCCCCAGCAACGCTCACGAACTCTCTCGGTGAGAGGGAGACGCCCTCAGCGCCGCTGAGGACGAGGCCCGGCCCGGCTGGGGACCGCGGGGCGGGGCGGGGGCGCGCGGACTGACGCGCGCGCCATCCAACCGCCTCCCCACGCGGGAGCGCGCGCCAATGGGCGCGGGCGGGGCGGGAGCGCGCGAGCGCAGGTGCCGCTGCGCCGTCCTTGGCCGCGCCCGCCCCGCCCGCGCCCCCTGGCGGTCGCAGCGCGGCTGCTCACGCGGCTGCGTGAGGGCGGCAGGAGCGCGGGGAAGCGCGGGTCCGGGCAGAGCTTCCGAACAGCCCCAGAGTCCCTCCCGGCTGCGGCCTGGCCCCGAGCAGCGGGTCTGGCCGCCCACGGGGAAGAATCAGTGAAGGACCTTTCATTCGCGTCCCCTCGCTGCGGCATGGGCTGTGCCTCTCCTTCCCGGACCTCTCAGAACCACCAAACTAAAACTGGAGTCAGGTTCGGGTCCGGGTAATGACCTGCGGCGACCGGGTGTGTTCTTCCAAGGCAGTCAAACAGAGCTTTGTGGGCTTCTTGGTAATTGTGAGTGCGACTTGAAGCTCCGAGGCAGGATGGTGCCCCTCTGTGAGTGACAGCGGCTCTGGCAGCCGCGTTCCGGCAGCGCTGCCTCTGGGCCTGGCAGCTTCGTGCAGGATTCCAGGCAGCCCATCAGGCTGGCCTGCCGGCTTGCATGTTAGGGAACAAAAGTCTGCTGAGGGTATGCAGAGGAAACTTTGCGATTCTGCATGATGCCCAGAATACATTTAGAAGGTGTCTTTCCAATCTCCTGGTTCCTAAGGGTTTTCAGTGCCTATCAAACTCAGAGCAGCTTAAACATCTTCAGAGATCACAACTAAATGTGTATGAGTGTGCTTTTCAAAGCAGAAAAAAATGAATTTGAGTATAAACTATAAAAATAACTTTAAACATCAATTTGAGATCTGCTTATGAGTCCTGATGCTCACAACACCACTAACTATCAAAACCAAAGGCACTATACAGAAGGTATTTTCCCCACCCTTCCCTCCCTGTCAGAGACACTAAAGATAATTAATTTCATATGAATCTCCAATTATTTTATAGACCATTTTTATGTGAGTTTATCTTATTGGTGTACTGCCAAGCAATACACTTTCCTCTAATACTTATAGCATCAGTTCCAACTAGAGCAAAAGTACCGAATTCTCTGGCAAAATGTTTTTTGCTGTGTCCTGTATCACTGTGCCAGGACATTAAAACAGCAGTCCATGGGCTACAGTCTTCGAAAAATATACCTCAGTTACTGGTATTTCTACAGGAATTTGGAAAAAATAGACCTATCTGAAAACTAGTTTACTTCTTATTTGAATGAGATTCTGTCAGAGTTACTAAACCAACATTTACAGTACTGTAAAATGGTGGTGTTCACTGCCCAAGAGGTCTCATGCAGCACAGCAGGACAGCCTCTGAAATCCTGGATATAAACACTGCTCTGCTAACAGTGGAATCACCCAGCACCTGCTCCTCTTGAAGGTGTATAATTAGGACTGGAAACTTCTCTTTTTTTGTTTCTATTTTAGGCTTCTGCTATATACAGGGCCTTAGATGACCCCTACCTAACATATTTTTAAAAATCAGCCAGCACCCTCTGGTGGAAAAGAATGCATGGACAAGTAATGTCACTTTAGACAATGTCATCAGCTGTATAATTTCCCTACATTTTAATGAAATTTTTCTATCTATAACTCAACTGACTTTTGACATAATTCAATTGAAATTCAATTTAATTTTTTCCTAAACCATGCACACTACAAATGTACTACGCTATTTCATATAGTTCATGAAATGGAGCATCCATGGGATTTGGCTTCATTTCTCTGCATGATTGTTGCAAGAGTATAACTTCTGCATGTCATGTTCATTGGCTATTTTGCCTTCTCCCCAATCTGTTCTCAAGGAGCTTGCATCATGAGAAGTTAAACAATGGGGCCTGTGTCTGCATGTACACAAAGATCAGGTGAACAGAACTGCGTTTTAACCTAAGCCAATTTTTTCCCCTTTGCCATCTCAATAAAATCTTTTCACAAAATCTTTATCTTCTGTTTTCTGTTTTGCTGATAGTGGTATTTCACAGCACTTTTTAAACAAGTATCCAGTCTCTGGGTCTGTTTTTCAGAATGTGAAATCTGAATTCAGATGTGCCAGCTAGGATGAGAAAAATGCAGGTATTTCAGAACATTCATAGAATGAGAATGATTTGGAGTAATTTAAAAGCTCATCTGATTCTACCTCCCTGCCATGGGCAGAGACACCTTCCACTGTCCCTGGCTGCTCCAAGCCCAGTCCAGCCTGGACACTTGCAGAGATGGGGCAGCCGCAGCTTCTCTGGGCACCCCACCCTCCCAGGGAACAATTCCTTCCCAATATTCCATCCACCCCTGCCCTCTGGCAGTTAAGCCATTCTCCCTTGTCATGGCACTCCCGGCCCTTGTCCCCAGTCCCTCTCCAGCTCTCCTGGAGCCCCTTTAGGCCCTGGAAGGGGTTCTGAGGTCTGCCCAGAGCCTCCTCTTCTCCAGGTGAGCACTCCCAGCTTTCTCTACCTGTCTCCACAGCAGAGATGCTCCACCTGATCCTCTCAGTGGCCTGGGTAGCAGTGCAGCAGTATGTTTATCCCACTAACAGTCAGGTCTTGTTTACCCCATTCTGCATTCCTTGGAAGTTTCAGACCTTGCAAGAAGGGGATTTGAAGGGAGGTTTTGCTGGAATAGCTTTTCTGACACCAACAGGGATTAGGGACCCACTCCAGTCCCTCACACTGCCAGTCAAGATAACCGTGACCTACAGCTGCACAGGGGCTGCTCCTGTTAAATTCAAGCTTGTGGGTGAGGAGGAGCATCAGCCCTACTGATAGGTGGCAGAACATAAAACATAAATGCTGCTGTAGGAATGAAGCAGGATGTCCCTCCTCAACAGACCTGCCTTGCAATGGCATGGATAGATTGTCACCACCTGGCTGGGCTTTTTGTTTTGCCTGAAAGTTGGATGAGGTTTTGGAGTACATGACTCAAATGATCATCTGTTTCAGAACCAAGCAATAAATGCCGACAAACATAAAAACTTCAAGAGCCTCTAAAGACTTTTGATTTCTAGTTGGTAGATCAGTATTAAAATGCTTCTTGTAACACTTCAGTAAGAGCATCTAAAATGCAGGTCCCTTAGTAATTAAATAGCTAAATGTAGACACTGACACCACAGATTTGCTCTAGAAGCATTTTAATTTACAAACAGCAATTCTGATTGACTTTATACCATAAAAAAAGCAATTTACAAGCAAGAAACAAATTCATCAGAACAAAATAAAGCAGCACAGAAATATTCATGTCACAAATCTAAAAACAAAGTGAATACAAGAGTAAAATATCATTTGAATAAATATTTTAAAGTTCATGCTGTAAAATAATCCTTAATGGCAAGTTACTAATTCTTACAGCATCAGCTTAGCTAGCTTCATTTACTTCACGTGGCGATGAAGTGCGGAGGTGTGAGGTTCCCGGTTTATATTGCAAGATAATGACACCAAGTCAAGTCATTCAAACTGTTCAATTATTTATCTTGAAAAATAATCATACAAATAAAAGTTATTTAAAAATACAAAATTTCAGTCAGAAACTAACACTGTTAAAATCGTGCAAGAGCTCTATCTGTAACCAGATCTACAACCAGAGGTTCTCAGGCTGAGTCCAAAGGCTGAGTGCCTGGCCTGCGGGAATGGGAGTCAGCAGTTGTGTGTCTGCCACAGCAGGAGTGAGCTGCAGGAGCAAGAAGCAAACCTGCTCAGTCAGTGGTACATGGCTTCACATCCCCTGAAGAAATACAGGAACACATGTTCCAGGCTTACTTATTTGTTCAGCTTTTGTTTCTTTTCATGTAAACTTGCGTAACTTAAGTTAATGCTGCCACAGGGATGTGCAAGTAGTATTAAATCTATAATATTAAATACAAGTATTCTGGCACTTGATAAAATATATGTAAAATGCACGCAGGATTATAAAGTTTGAACATTTTGAATGACTTTACTAAACTTCCAATTTGATCACTGAGTATCATGAAATTTACAATTCATGAAATAAACAGATTCATATAAAGAGTTTACATAATTCCCCAAATATTTTCAAATATAAAATTTAATAAATAACCCTGACCAGTCAAAAAGCACCATTCAAGGGTAAAATTCCCTTGGAAAATAGATTAGGTGTTGCATATTTGAGTCCCTTTCAATGGTTTCATGTGAAACCTGTTTAGAAAAATGACAATAAAAGAATCACAGTAAACTAATACAAAAATTCAAATTATATATATATATATATATATTTAAAGGTAAAGCTTATTCAATATTTTCCCAGCCCTTGATTTTATTCCTGTTGTTCTTCCCATAATTCAGCCTAAACATATTAAGAGGCCTCACTGTTTTGTCTAAAAGTAAACCAAAGGCTTCAGCATAAACCATGAATTTATGCTGGGGAAGACTGCATTAGAACTCTCAAATTAGGCCTACAGTCTACCCTGCTGACAGTGAAGAGACAGTATCCTTTATGCTACAGAAAGATTTCACACTTGAAAAGCAGAACCAATCTTGTGGCCTTAGTGACCAAATTGAACTTTTAATACACTGTAAGTATTTACAAAGCTATTTTCTAAATGTATTTACAAGTTTAAAAGAAATAATATGGGAGATAACCGATAAAGAAATCTAAAATAATAGTTTTAAACCAGAAACATAGCAAAGGTATAAAATCTTTATTTTCACAGTTTGTCAGAATAGGTTAAGCATCTTGAGGAAAGGACACTGTCACTGTTTTCACATTTGTCTAGAATTAAAAAAGGTAGATTAAGAGACTCAATTATGAACCAGCCTGTATAATTTCATTACTTATTTTGCTGTCAAATATTTCTTCACATATTTTACTGACTTCTGCATTTATTGTAAATGAAATGCATAACAACTCTGTGCTGAGAACTGCACAGACACGAGGCCCTGTTCAGTGTTTCCACCATTAGCTAAGGTCAGGGCCTCCTGCTCGGTGGGCTGGTGACACAAAGCCCACGAGGTGACGCCTGTGCCTGTGCCAGTGCTGATCCTGGCCGCCCGCTATGTGACAAGGCACAGTGGCACTGCTGCTGAGCACTGAGCAGAGCTGGACTATGGCTTGGAGCGAAGAGCTGCCCGCGGCGGGGCCAGGGCGAGCAGCACTCGCACACTGCTCAACCACGGGCTCCAGAAAAATCCATCATTTCCTGCCCCTTAACAGTCTGGTACAATGTTTTCAACCTGAACCTGTACAATCAACATGATGTTGTTTTTTTTTGTTTGTTTTTGTCTGAGACAATTTTGGATAAGTCACTCTTTGGTAAACTCAAACCATTTAATACATTTACAAATACACCGAACTATATTTAAATAATGCTAAGATTGTGACACAGAAATTCAAGAAATATAAATTTGTACCCATATCCTGCTATCCTCAAGTCATCCTGCCAGGGAAAAAGTCACACCAAAGGCACCACAGCACAGGTTCAAGATAAAGGGTTAAGAATAACTGTACATTTCTTGGATTTTGTATGTCTCAAACTTAATTTACCAAAACACGCTTTTTGCATTTAATTACTTAAAACAAACACGCAAGGAAAAAACTGTATCAGAAACACCATGTTTTTAAGTGGGTAAACATACAGACTACCTGCCTTAGACACAGACTATCCCTTCCCTTACTGGAAACATTTCTGTTGCTGCTTCAAAGAGAGAAACATCTGCCCACCCCCTGCCTCTTTATATAGGCAGTTTTAGGACAAAGAGGAAAATGATGTACTCAATTTAACTGAAACTGCTCCAGAGGAGCAGATGGGGGTCATACTGCAAATCCACGTTTGAGAGAGTAATTCTTATTGCAGTGTCACAATATAGTGTGTTTACAGTGTATTTAATAAAGCTACTGCACAAATATGCCCCAGCTTCACAGGGACCAAAAAGTTTTACAAGATAGCAAACCTACCTTTTTCTTTACAATAATTTAGAAATGAGCTTTTATTTTCTAATTTTTGGGAGTTAAACAGCACATTCACAAATTTATTTTCAGTATCAGCTAAACAAACATACGATCCAATAATGTAAAACCTGTATTCTAAAGAAGTATGTGATTAGTTTAATAATTAATTCTGTTCATCAGGTAGAATGTTAAACAGTAGTGTTTGCCAGTCCATGCTTTTGAGGTCTCTTAAGCCATTGTTTTTTTGTAGTATGGGTTTGTTTGGTTTTTATTTTGTTTTTTTTCTTTCTTTCCTTTTTCTTTTTTTTTTGTTGTTTGTTTGTTTAATTGGGGTTGGGGGGGGGTTGTTTGTGTAGGAGGGATTTTGTTTGTCTGTTGTTGGGGATTTTATTTTCTTGACCATTATGACTATGATTCACATTTTCTATATTATACTGACCTAAATTATGAAGTTAGCACCATATTAAAAACACGTATTTGGTGAAACAAAAAAGATTTAGAGTATTTTTAAAGTTGTTGGTAGCTCCTTTACAGAGAAAAAAAACCACTGAAAAAACAGAGAAGCCATAGCAACTCTGTAATACTCACACATGAAATACTATATTGCTCAAAATTCCCATAGAGTATTTGTTTTTCTATACAAAAAAAGTACAAATTCCAAGTGCTGGCGTATCACTTGGAGATTTAAGTAGGAAGTCAACGTGCACCTGAAAACAGCTCTCTGTGAAGAGACCTATTAAAATACTGCTTGGAAATACTGTGGTTTAAACGACATCTCTCCCATGTTTTAAAAACCATGAAGAGTGATGAAGTTAAGTTTAATTACCTGGTATGGTTCTACAGTACGAAATGAAGGTAGATTCTGAGGCCAGTAAAAACACATTTTAGACCACAATGCTACTTTTAGGTTTGCTAATATTTTATATATATATATATATATGTGTGTGTGTGTATCTATATCTATATATATATATATATAGACATATCTATCTCTATATATATAAAAAGGTCAGCACCACAGGTTGTCTAGCTTGCATTCTAGACAACTAACAAAACCTTTCAACAATTTAACCATAGTTTAATAGATTTATGGCATTTGGTTTACATATGTCATAAAGCAAAGCTATTAAAATAAGATAATTCACTTTTCTCACTTTTGCACACAAATAGTTTAATAAAATGAAAACCAAACAACATTCGTTTAAAACCAAAACCATCCTCCCAAAGTCCGAAGTACTAAACCCTAAGCAGAGAGGGTCCTAACGGTTGATAGAGCGGCATGTGGTAATAGCCTTGACATACCTGTACATTCACCTCAACCACAACAGGGAAAGTGAAAGCATTTTATATATATAAAGCCAATTTATATATATAAACAGACTCACTACCAAAACCAGTTAGTAAGAGGGAACAGATTTCACTGTGACAGAAGAGGAATCAAACTGTAATATTCCCTCTCCCCACTGCTGTGTAACACATTACCAGCAATAGGATTTAAGAAATAAAAGAAATTACAGCTTCTCCGAGCATTCAGCAGGGATGCCAATCTTATTCTAATATCCTTCTCCACTGGCATTTGTGTCTCACCAGATCAATCAGCAGGGACACCTCAGAAGACTCTTCCTAGCCTTTCCCAAGTACGCTGTCCTTATATTCTGAGCATCTTCAAAAATAAAAAAACCAAACTCCAAACAATTCAGCCTCCTTCAAAAACTGCTGAATAAAGAACAGAGAATACTTCTGAAATCTTCTCCAGAAACCATTTCTAAGTGATTTCCAGAAGGTCAGGAAAATTAAAAGGCTGTTACACTTGTACTGAAGATTATTAAAATTATAAAATACTTTAAAAATACATTAGTAATGTGCTTGTCTGTGTTTCACTTAGATGTAAGATTTTAATCAGATGTGTTAGACATTGCATGAATTTCCATACTAGAATCCATGGCTTCAGAAGCTGAAGCATCATTATCTACTTTCTGTTCCACAAACGCTTCTGTTCTGTCTGGAGACTCAACCCTGTTTCTCACTTCTGTAACCCCCGGGTGATTTTTTCGCAAGTGCTGGTTTAGGGTACCCTGGAAAGGAAAACATTTTCCACAGATCTCACAGCGAAAGGGTTTGTCATCTGTGTGACCACGAATATGATACTCAAGTTGGTCCTTACGGGTATATTTCTTTCCACAAAACTTGCACACAAAAGGAGTTATTCCCATGTGCAATCGCATATGTCGATCAAGGCTCCCTTTCTGGTTGAAAGATTTGCCACAGTAAATACAAATTAGCCTCTCATTGTATGGATACCAATGACCTCTTGCGTTTCTTTCCCGTGGACTGTTTTCATATCCCGGATTACTCACCATGGAATCACTGTCAGCCCCTTGCACCAAGCCCTGGACATCACTGTGCAAGTGACCCGTAGTGACTCGTTTTTGGCGTGCACGACCCCCTCTGAAACAGCTCAGCATTGACCTTGAAGGACTTGTATTGCTCAGGCTTCCAAAGGTTTCTGACACACCTGTAGCCTGTGATGAGGCATGGGTAAATGAATAAACATGCTGTAAGACAGACCCATAGGAACCAACATTCACTGCCACCACCTGCTCTCCATCCACCATTTCAGTGTGATATCCATCATCACCGAGGGAAGAGCTATCAGAGCAGCTTGGCCTGTCAGACTTTTCCATCTTAACTTTCACCTCTGCAATCTGACTTTCTCTCACTATCAGGTCTCCTTGCTCATGATCACCTTCAATCTGAATCTCATATTCAGAGATACTTCCGCTGCTCCCTCGGTCTGAATGCCCTTCTTCTTGCAGACGACTACGAAGAGTTTTGCCTGGAGTAGTTTCCATCCGAAGATCGCTGCCTGCTGTTGACTGTCGCACCTGAGAGCAATAGGGAGGAGATATCTCAATAGGGTTGGCAAAGTAGCTGCTGTCTTTAACGCCATTGCGATTCTCTGAATTTTCTTCGGCACCAACTGTGACAGAATCAACATCACCAACAGTGATCTTTGAATGGATGCTCTCCAGAATCTGCGTGCACTTGTCAATGACACACTGCATCTGTAGGAAGCTAGCTGCAGTCAGAAAACTGACAACGTCCTTCAGTTGCAAGGACATCCTTCCAGTGTAACAAAAAGAAAGCAACTGTTCAAAAACATTGGGGTTTTTAATAACTGATATAGATAGGCCACTCATGGTGCTTAATGCTGAATGGTCACGGAAATAGGGAGAACTGGCAGCTAAGACGGCTTTATGGGCGCGGAACGGCTGACCCTGGATGTGCACAATTATGTCACAGAGCTTCCCTTGCAAGCGGAGTTCGTTTAACTGGCTCAGAACAGTGTTGCTGTACTCCGGCACATCAAACTGAATGAAACTGCTGCTGTCCATTTCTACAGATGTAAAGAGTAATCTGAAAGAAAAATTAGAAGATTTAAAACAGAGAATGAATACGGAGTTTTCCATTTCAAAAGCAAATGCTTGCAAATGTTTAAGTTAAATCACCATATTGATCTGTCAAAGGTGCATTACAACCAAACATTTAGCATAAATACTTGATATAATAAAAAACAGAGTCTTAATCTACACATTTATTGCATTTCTGTAGTTCAAATTATCCCTCTGCAAGATCCACAATGCAACTGCTAAAATACATCACAGTCTCCCTGGGACAGTCTGTCCTCACAATCCACCCTCTCAAAAGAATACAGATTTTATAGCCATGAGAACCCTGAGTAGGTGTTCAAGACAGGTAGTACAGTGCTACTTGCATTTAACTGCATAGTTAAATTTCCCAAGAATGATTGTCGGAAGGTACTTAGTGAAGCTTGGAAAATCTCCTAAGGAAAAGGCACAGGCATGTGTGTGTGTGCACATTTGAAAAAAAAAAAAAAAGTGTTTGAGCCACCCATGAACTTCCAATTTAAAAAAAAAAAATACTTTGTGATTTTTTTTTTTCAAACATGATGTGAACTTTGAAGATCATCTGACCCAGTAATTTCCTAGCTAGAATAATTTGACATTTAAATTCTAACTTAACTTAAAAGCCATGAGTACTCAAACACCAGGAAAGGACATCCAAAGAGCCCTTACAGAAATGTACAGAGTTCCAAACAAAAGCACTTTTCACAGATTACTATTGAAAAAAGCACACACACAATATTAGCCTGGGAATGTTAATCTGTAACATTACCTTACATTTCCAAGACTGGGCACTAATCAAGCACCCAAGAACCTCCAGACTTTTATTGCTATTCTACTTCTTATTAGTGCAGAAGTCTAAACACATAATATTGCCATCATACCTGCTTTTCCAATTGAACAAACAGATCTCAACATCATCCATTGACTTCAGATGCAGGAGGCATATCCAATGTATCACAATATACTAGTAGATTTTTTTTTTTCTATTATGTTACATGCTGTAATGGGACATATCAACAATTTAAATCAAATTATTAAAATTCAGGTATTCTAAACAGAAAATTAATAGGTAGAAATAGGATAAAAACCAAAAACTAAGCACTGGAGCTCTATCAGCTGACCTCACTTAAAGCTAACATTCACAACCTTCAGAAATGGAACTTCTTTTCAGCAGACACAAGAAAGCCAGATTCCTGACTGGACATTACGTTTGACTTAGAAAACTGGCAAAAACTCTCACAGAACATTCAAGTTATCAGACTTCCTAAACATGTTCTCTAACTTACCAGTGTCATTACCCATAAAAATGGGTAAAGGGGACTTCATTTGAGGTTTTTTTTGGCTGAGATATAAAACTGAGAAGAAAGACATTTCATAGGTTTTTATATCTGAAGTTCACTAAGCCCTAGAAGGGCTCTGTGTTGAGCCTCATGCCTATTTCTGTAAGAAATTCTCTTTGCATCTGCACTACATTTATTCATCAGGATTTTATACAGCAAATGTAGCCCGCAAAATGGCTTTAGTAGTAGTGGATCACTGCTCTAGGCCTTCAAACCAAAGTGTTCATTGAAGTAACCTGTGAACATGAGAATGATAGGCACTTAACATTTCTTATTAGATTCCAGAAGAAATTTCCTTTAAAAATTGTGTTCTATGAAAACTCTTATTTAATTTAAAAATCAAGAATAGATGTTTACAAACCACATAAAGTATTTAATTTTACTGACATCATACAGTTGCAGTGGAGAAGCATCATATAACTATAACACGAAGCTGTGTGTCTGCCAACATAGTATTAGTTTCTGCTTCTAAGTCTGCACCTGTTTAATTTCCTTCACTCACTGAAGTATGATTCACCCTTCCCACAGCCAGGTGAATGACACAAATTATACTCATTTTAACTCACACCAAGGTGTGAGAAAAGATCCCTTGCATCTTCCTAAATTAGCTCAGCAACAGGAATCCTTGGGGGAAAAAACACATTACAAACATAACTGTTATAGCACATCTGAGAACAGAAATACACAGAAAAGCTAGAAAGGTTAATGAAAATTAAGACAAAAAGAAACTACTCCATGCTACCAAAAATGTCTCTACCAGGCAACAAGTGACAGGACAAGAGGAAATGGCCTCAAACTGCAGCAAGGGAGGTTCAGGTTGGAAATCAGGAAGAATTTCTTCACTGAAAGGGTTGTCAAGCATTGAAACAGGCTGCTCAGGGTGGTGGTAGAGTCACCATCTCTGCAAGTGTTAAAGAAACAAGTGGATGTGGCACTCAGTGCTCTGGTCTGAGTTGACAATGTGATGATCAGTTAAAGATTGGACTCGATGATCTTAGAGGTGTTTTTAATGATTCTGTGATACTCGCTCCATACATTACTGCTCAGAATACACAGAAAGGACAAGAAAATCAACAGAGATTTGTATAAATCAGTGCACTCCTCCATTGCATTTTGTAGGAGCTAGCAGTATCTTCACCATTTGTTTGAGAATTCAGGACATCATTGCAAATATGTACCTCCACTCAAGAGAATTTTAACCTAGGAATGTAACCTTATCAGCTGTGATGGTGAAAGTTTTTGGGCAAAAGACTTCACTTACTCTTTTCAGACTGCATTTGCATCAATCTTTAGATTTACAACAATGTCGCTAATGAACACTAGCTGTGTCAAAGAAAAACTGCCATCAAGTATGTCACAGGCTAGGGTGGTCTCTAAGACACTAATGAAATAATCTTTGAAAACGGAGAAGCAATTGATCATAGGACATTTTACCAGTTTATACCTCTCATAGCAGTAAAATACTAATTATCCTTTAAAAGTCAGCATATAGTGCTCTTATACAGCCTTATATAATATGGCACACAGTACCGCTGCTGCACTGAAACTCCATCCCCAAAGCAGGGTAGGCTACCCCACTGATAAAAAAGTTTAATTCTGCAGCCATTAAAAAAACCCAAAACTAAAGGAGGGTAAGAAACCCATATAATATCCCAACAACTGAGATAATTTTTAAGTACAACAAACTTCTAATAATACAAGCAGCACTACACAAATATATAGCATTTGTTTTCACGTTAATTCTTCACTTCCTCCAAAGTGCCCATTGGAATTAAAGAAGACGGAGACAGTTTGCCCAAATTATCTGTAGGAGAGCACACTACAATAGGTGAACATGGCATATTATTGATTAGAAAACAGCCTTGAAAACCAGTCTGCTTCATGTCTGGTTTGGACTCCAATACAAAATCCATTAGGTGACAACTACACAACAATTTAAAACTTCATTACTTTACCTCATAAAAATTCAGGAAATACCCACTTCCTCAGAAACAGAAGCCAGTTAATACAAGCTGAACTGTAGTCACCAGAAAACCTAGCTCTTAAACTCTGCATGCACAGATATGAGAACAGTCCAGTGAAAATCACCATTCCAGACAGGCCACGTTCCACCCAAGCACCGAACACGTGCAGTGAAACCATAAGCAAAGCTCCTGCCTGGCAGGTGGGAGCTATGGCACCTGTGGGACACAACCTCACCAATTGCCTGGACAGCAAAGCAGTAACCCCTGACACCCAGGCCAGTAAAGCTTTTCTAATTCCAACTTCTGTCTAACAAAAATTTAAAAGGATTTCTTTTTATCTTACCAAGATTCACAACATGATGAACAGAAAATCACTAAAAAGAGTGGATGATCTTAGCATCAAAATAAAATCAACTCCTGTAGATGTACATACATGGACATGCATATATACACACATGCCAATACCAGCAACACTCTAAACTCATTCTCAGTGGTCAGCACAGTGCAGCAGATATAATGTTGGAACTGCATATTTAGAATTTTATGGGGAAAAAAAGTACCCTCTTATTTGAGCAAATATCCAAAGAAAGCAGGTATGAAACTGAAGTCCAAGTGACACATCTATTCTCTTAACTGCCTTCCTCACAACTGCTTGTCTGTGTGGAAGTGATAGCAAAGGCAAAAATGAAATATTTATCAATGCATAAAAATAGTTTCACTAAGAATTAGGAATCTCAACAGAAATAATCTCCTAATCTTGATTCTAGAAATCAAATTACCAGAACAGTAGTTGCAGGTACGTATCTATTTCTGAATGCAAAAAAAGTCACCAGGAGGCAAAGCGGAGATAAGCCAAGATCAAAAGGTGCCTTCCGAATCAAACTATGCTATGTGTCTATGATTCCAGTATCAACAAATGTACTGTGCCAGATAAATAAAACGAAGGGGCATGTTGGTGATACATCCAATTCAAACCAGCAATATCTTACAAGTCATGATAAAAAACTTTTATTTTGTGCACAAATTTCACAATACCCCCATTATGTAGTGCTAAATAGCCACATTTTCTAACAACTCTGAGATGTCACTACTATAATAAAAAAACTCCAGCTAGTATTTTGAGCCTGAGGATATACATATAGGCAGAACTTTTACAAGTGGGAAGAGAGCTCTTGAGCCTTCTGATACAATTTTATTTACTACCAAGGTAATACTTCATCACTGTTGTGCATTTTAATCTGTCCACTTTCTTTTTTGGTTTTGTTGGTTTGGTTTTGCTTTTTTCTAACAGGAGCCATTCTTCATCCAATTGCTGACTTTTTGGCTCCAGCATCTCTTCTAAACAATGAAGTGACTATGTTCTCTAGATAGCAGCAACATTTTTTACAGTAGATTTGCAGTAGCTGCGAAGAGCACATTTTCCTGGTATTTTCCCAGTGCACTGCTTGGGACAGATGGAATTGTTTGGAGCTGTCCCTGGACAGGCAATGAAGCACACGCAAATCCAGATGTTGAGTATTCTGTAACACGTAACAACTGCAGTGCAGCTAAACCTGTATCACTTTGTTTTCCCTGGAAAACCAGGCTCACCCATATTAATGTTCCTGAGACTGTTCTGGCTTGTTCCAAATTAACTACCGACTCTGATTTACTCTAAGGCAATTCCAATTCTGCATGCTGTGCGCACCTGCCGGGATTCGGAAAGACTTTTGCATTAGAGATCGGGGCTTCACTAGAACTTCCACTCTCTCTGACAGAGCAGCTGAAAGGTCCCTCAACTCCTGGCAATAAACACCTCCCGAATGGGTCCAGGTTCGTTCCGCCGCAGTCCGCCGTGCCGAGGATTTTACGCCTGGCTCGGGTTAACAGCAGACCCCGCCACAGGCGCGTCCGCCCTCCCTCCCCGCACGCCAAAGCTGCACCAGAGCCACCGGCTCGGGTTACGCGACAGCTCCCGCCGAGGCACGGCCGGGCGAGAGCCGCCTCCACCAAGCCGCTGCAGCCAGCCGAACCGAGGCAGGGCCCGCCGGGCCGCGGTCGCCGCCGCCGCGGGGCCTGTCAGGCGCCGGGACCCCTGCGGAGCGCGGCCCGGCCCCGCCGCGCCGCCCGGGCCGAGCGCCCTCCGCGCGCCGCTCACCTGGGGCTGTCGGGGGCTCTCACATGGCGGGTCCCGGCCCGCTCCCACCGCCGCTTCCCGCCCGCTCCCGCAGCCCCTCGCACCCGGAACTGATTCCGCTGGCGGCCGTTCCGCTTCCTGGTGCCGCCCCGGCGGCGGGCGGTGCCCCCGGGCCGCTCGGAGCCCGCCCCGCTCCCCGCCGCCGGGCTGGGGCGCAGCGGCGCTCGCAGCGCGGCTCCTCACCGAGGCTGGAGGAGCTGAGCACTGGCTGAAGGCGGCGCGTACGCGGGCAGAGCTATTCCCAGATCGCTCGCGGTGTGCAGCTCCAGAAGAGGACGCGCACTCAGAGCCATAACCCGATGGGCAGTCGCGGATGCAGCGAGGGAGATCTTGGGGGCGAACATACCCCACTCCAGCTGTGAACTGTCACCTTTACTGAGCGCAGAATTAAAAAGTTCACCTGTGTTACACTGGCCTTGTCACTGACAGAAACCACTTCAGCAAGCATGCAAAAAATTTTTTTTGAGTTATCATGCACATGCTTGTAGGTCAGGTAGTGCAATGATTCAGTTTATGAACCAGACGGTTCATGTAGTGCTTGGTAAGAGTCAGTGACTGGTGCCAGTAGGTCCTGCTGGGATATCCACCTGGTCTAACTGGACACTACATGCTGTAAACTGGAGATATGTCTTTCTCTCCCTTTAAGACACGCAACAGAGTCTTCATATATTAGGCACTGAATCCTGATCAGATACAGCAGCGGCCTGGGAAGCATCCTGACCAGGATACAAATAACAGAGTTAAAGGACACAGAGACAAACTGTATTTGTTCACTCACATAAAAAACACTCAAACAACTAATTCTGAACAGGAAGAAGACTTTGCACTTATTCTTCCATGTTCAGTAAATGTAACCAAAATAGAAAATTAATTTTCTTGTATCATATTCCATTTGAATTTGCTGAAGACTGAGTGTGTTATACAAATATTGACTTCTCCAGGTATTGACTGAACATGCTTTCATGAGAGTGAACTCATATTTTGCTCCGATAATAAGCAGCAGCTGGGACAGTTCCACCAGGACTGAGCAGATGGAGGCTGGACAAAATTAAGTTCAGTACGAGTACCTAAATTTAGTCAGGGAGAGAAGGAGTTCTCAGAGGAGAGTAAGGGAAACCTAATCTTTAATATATTTTGCAGCATTAAATTTCTTTTATACTTAGACAAGAAAAAAAAATCTATGTTATCTGTACCTACTTTGAAATGGCCCAAGAAACCTTTGGGACATGTGGTTGCTGCTACTATGAAGTGAGCGTTCTGGAATTTTCCTATCGGCATGTACATTCACTATTGTAACTTCAGAGATCACCATTTTGCAAAAAGCAGTTGCAACAAAACCTGTCTGACAAATCTGAACTAGCAGGGAAGCCAATTACCTAAAACAGCAAAGAAATGAGTCCAATTCCACAAATTCATGAAACTTACTGTGTCATAAAAATGAGGTTTTAGATTAATGTTTTCTTAGACTAGGCTGGCATTATTATTTCAAGAAGACACATTGCTAGATACACTTTTTTATATATTTAATAAAGTTATATATCAACAACTTTTGGATTTTTACTTTTGTTTGAGACTTAATTTGGCAAAGTGAAATATTAAATACTAGGGCTAGACATGCATTCCTTTCATTCAAGCTTAAGAAAACATTTACAAAGTTGACGGATAACATTTATTAAAACATGTTATAGAAAAAAAGGGCATGGGACTCTTCTATAAGAAGAAAATATTGAACAGTAACATTAAATTAAAACCATGCTGTACAATTAGGACAGCAATATTTATAGACAAAACTATCCAACCTCTGCAATACAGGCATAACATCTCACAAAATATCAAGATATGCAAATTTACTATTATAAATGACTTGTTTAGAATAAAAACTTATAGCTCATTAAGGAAGATTCACTTGACTTGCATAAACAGTTACATTTCTGAAAGAAATATGGAATCCCATTAATAAAAAAAAAAAAAAAGCAGCAATCGATAGACAAAGGCTTCAAGCAAAAATCAGAACTTGCAATTTAATCACATTAAAAATATACCATTTTCTTTTCCAGCATCTTCCTCTAGGCCACTGACAGTTTACAGCTAGTAGCTAAAGAAGCCAAGCTATCCCAATCAAGTATTTAAAAGACAAAAAAACCCCTTTCCTTTGTTGCTTTGAGAAAGGTCCTAATTCTGTTACACCAAAATTCTCAATGTACTGCTGTGGGCTCTCATAATTCAGAGACACGTCACCTTGCTGGCACCCAGGCAAAAGTATTGAGATTACAAACCCTGAAGTGCCTCAATTCTTTTTGGATCAATAATACTGGAACACTCAATACATCAGCCTTTGATATCTGTCTTGCTCATGATACAGGATGGTTTCTCAATCTCAGACACACCTCAGATGAAAAAAGCTGTCACCAAAAACTGTGCTGACAATACCTTCTAGGGTCTGTCTGCTCACCCATAAAAGTAACAAGGAAAGTTTAAAAAATCAAACAACAAAAAAGCACCCCGCAAACCAACACTGGTGTGTGAAATAGGAACCTTCTCCCTCAAAAGAGTCCGATATACACCTAAGCAGATTTTAACCCTGCTAACAGTTGAGTTTTTCAGAATGTTGGCTACACGGATTCTGTGGAATTAACAACACAGTTACCAAATGGAATGAAAAAAAACTTAGCTGTAGTATCATTAAGTCTTCTTACCACTGCTAGGACAATGAATGGCTTCAAAGCAGCAGGAAAGTCAGAAAGCCACCTGGGTGTACAATATTGCTGGTTTTCAGAAGACACTCACTTTACTACAGCCAACAGCCACATCATCAAAGGTAATGAAGCATACGGGAAGATAAATGAAATTAATCATATACATATGCATTCATATTATATATATACATATATATATATGGATTGCTTCCCTCCTCCCCACAAATAAGAAATAATTTTTCGTACCTTGAACAAGACCACTCCATTAGCAAAGATCAGAAGCTTGGCAGAAGCTGTGTCTGTGTATCTTGGCTTGCTACATTCAACTGCACTGGCCACCAGTGGCAGGGACTGCAGGGGTGATGCATGGCTAGAGGTGGTGAGCTGCCTGTGCTAATCAAAAGAAGTTCAGCCTGCACAAAAAATGGATGTGAACAATCCACCACAAGCCAAAATCTCAACCAGAAGTGCACATAATGCTTCTGCTTAAACATACTTAAGGGAGAGTGGCAGCTCTGGCAAGAGGTGCAGGGAGATACATGGAGAAGATACTCCAGGGTACATGTGGAGAAACTGAAGAGCTGCTCTTGGGAGAACACCTGAAGAAGTCACTGAGAACAGGTATAGACTTACAGAAGGACACACTCCTTGCCCGAGGAGATTCACTTCTAAGAGGACTCCGGCCTACAACTAAGCCCTGCCGGAGCAGGTACACCTCTGAAATAATCGAGTTTCACCAAAGAACCAAGCTGGAACAGACTGTGACCCAGTGTCACCATGAATAGTGACACTGACCAGCCCAGAGCACCAGAGGACACCCACTAAGAAATGAAAAGCATCAGACAAGGAAGTGTGCATATGACCCCAACCTCCTGTGTGACCTGTCACCTTACTAAAGGTGAAAGCAAGGGAAACTGAGACTACGAAGGCAGGGAGATGTTAGACTTAAGCTGAACATGAGGAAGATGGTTTAAGTAATTTTTCATCTCTTCCCCCCAGTACCTGAAATGGTAATTAGAAATTTGACAGAGGGCAATAAACTGAGTTCACGAAAAACACAAGACAACTGTTTCACCACTGACATGCAAAAGTACGTATCTCAAGCTGTCCTTAATCATCGATCCTCTCAACTTGATCTCATGGCAATCAGATCAGTATTTTTCTGCAATCAATTGGTTTCATGTAAATTAAAAGCAGAAAGCCAAGTGTTACAAAATCAGTGGAGCAACATTTGTTGGACTTTCAAGACAATGCCATAATACGGGGTAAAACAGCAAGAGGCAAATACTAAAAAGTTACTATTCATGCTAAGTCATTAAAAAAGGACATGGTTCTATAATATGATCTACTGAATCGGTTATAAAATCTTTAAAGTGTCTCTTGCAGTACATTTGATTTTAAAGCTTTATTTCAAAGTAATCTAACTGCAAATAGAAGTAATGTTAAACCTTGAAATATCCCATATAAAAGTCATTCCAAGCTGGTAAAAGAAACAGTTTTGCTGGCAGCTCTGTAGGATGGTCTGAGTTTGACTTTTTTTTTTTTTTTTAACACAGTTTTCAGACTGGTGTTTCTTCCAGCCTTTTTTAAGGTTAAATGGAAAGAGGCACCATTGTCCTTTTCATGCAAAGCTAAATGACAATTGGAAAGGGGCTGAGAATCAATGTAATACACAAGATCATTCTTGAAATGAGTATGAGAATAAACACCCTGGACATGTTCAAGGTCAGGCTGGATGGGGCTCTGAGCAACCTGGCCTAGCGGAAGATGTCCATGCCTACGGCGGGGGGCGTGGAAGTAGACGACCTTTGAAGTCTCCTTCCAACCCAAATCATTCTATGATTCTAATGCCTTCCTTCAAATGTTATGATGGTACTTGCAGAAATGACACCATGTATGTGGTAAGGCCTTGGAGAATGGAAAAATAGGGCCACCAAGTGCAAGAACCCTTTCCTCTACTCTCATGTAAACAGGCAAGCATTATAGTATTCTTTAGTATTAAAAAGGACAGTGTTAGCAGTGTGTAAACAAACCATAGAGGGAATATAATTTCTGAGTGTAAAAAACATACTTATAAAGTTTTATGGTTTGTCTTCTATTGTTGGGGGTTTTTTGTCTGTTTTGGTTTTTGTGGTTTTTTTTGGTTTTTTTTAAATTTTGCTTTGTTTAAATACAAAGTGCTTCTATACATTAAGCAGGTTACAGCGTTAGTGAGCAAAATCCCTGTTTCAGTACCTTGATCACAAAGATTAACCGTGGCCACCATGGTATTTGTAGAGTTTAATTAGTGCTAAGGACAGGAACTCCGTGGTGCTGACCATTTGTGCCCATTGCCAGCAATGGGTTCATTGTACTTGGGAACATCTGTTTTAACAAAATTTCATATGAAAAAATATTTGAAGTATTAGAAGATTAATAATTAAGAGCCTCTTAAAAAAACCAAAAGGGTCTGTAAGTAGAATGCCAGTAAAGAAATTACAGTAATTACAGTACACTGAGTAGAAAACCCTCAGCTTGCAGCAGACATTCATTTTCAGGACACAGTTCAGTTGTATCTTAAGACAATTTGTAACTGGGAGTTCAAAATAGAATCTGAAGTGTAATAATCTTTGTGTGATTTTGCTTCACTATACAGGATCATCTGTTCCAGTACATTATCCTGCACACAGCAGTGCCTAATACAGAAATTAGGGCCAGACAGGCTTAGGTCTTTAATGCTGGTTAACTTTTTCCCCATGTGAACAGCACTGTACTTGGATATCACCTCTTTCTATTATATTCTCTGTGTGTTCTAAAGGCTCTTTCCTTTCCATATTCCAGTAAGCTACTAAGAAGCTTTTGCTTACTAAGAAGCAATTGCTTTCACATTGGATTGCATTAAGCTTTCAACCCCGAAATTCTGTTTTCACTGACAGCATCCCTTACTACTACACACTCTATCTCCATGAATGAGAGCCCCACATATAGTTCCCCATCCTAACAAAGAACAAGTGTCACTTTCCCAGCAAAAATCCCAACTTCAGACATAAACATGGTACCATGTCCTGCAGTACCATTAGAAAATCCAAATCACATACTTCCTACTTTTTTCCACAAGCAACTTCATTTGAGGAAGTAAACAACTCTGCTTGTAATCACCAGTCACAGTAGTTCAGAACTGAGAATCTGTATTATAGGTTGTCTTATTCAAATAGTAAAGAATTGAAAGTATAAATACCTATCAATGACTATTTTCCTAAAACAGGTGTCTAAAACTAGACAGAAGTTCTCAAAGAAGTTTTTGTACCAATAACAATTCAGTTCATGAATCCAGTTTGGTACTTGCTACTGTAGTAAGCCACAAAAATTTGAACAGAAATTTACACTTTAAATATTTGATTATTTTGACTAAGTTCCAAATATTACATCTTTTTGTTGGTGTCTTTTTTTTTTTTAATAAGACATACTTATTACACACACTTCTAGAAGCTCTCACAATGTAGTCATTAAAATCTAATGAAGTCAAGAATCATACAACATTAGACCCTAGAAGAGCAAGGACAAAGTATACTTAATATATACTGAGATTTATATAGTGATAAACTAAGTGCATTACAGACTAAATAGAAATCAGTACAAAATTAAACATTTGTTTTACTGAAGATAAATTAAAAAAACAGAAGATGGATAAAGGAAAGCCAAACCACCTTTATCACTGCCTTTCATTAAGCAATACAACAAAGGCTACTGAATGATGCAGACTACCTAATGATACATTTTAAGTACGTTGGCAGTCTTCACCTTGAGGTGCAATTCTCTCTTTTTTTTCTTCATTTAAATGTGAATCGTATAACTCAGTTTGGTCATCTTATTTTTCTTTTCCAATAAGGAGTGCTACCCAAATTCCTGGTTCATCTAAATATTTTCAGGATTTTTGTCAATTTAAAGCTGAATTTTACTGTGAATTTAAATGACTTAGAAATACAAGACGACTTCTAAATACTGCTGTGATTACAGTCAATCTCAGACCTAATTTTGCAGGCACCTTTCAGATTAACCACAAGCACACTACACACTGAACATCTGAAGTAATATTGCAGGAAGCAAAATACATATGATCTGTTTATACTAGCATACTCATTAAAACTTTTTTTTGTACAATAGCAAGTACCAGACATTATTTGCATAATTAGTTTATTTTTCTTACTCTACTAAACAAATATAAGCACTAATGTCTTAGTTCATCTCAGTAGTACTCTGCTCAGCTTTAATAGCCTGATAGGACTTAGTACAAGAGGTCACATGCCGATGAAAACTGTCCCGCCACATAAATCTTTTCCCACAGATGTTACACTCATACGGTTTTATGCCTGTATGAATTTTCATATGGCCTACAAGATGGTGTTTCATTTTGAATTTCTTACCACAGACACCACAGCCATAAGGTCGAAGACCAAGGTGCATACTCATATGCCGATCTCTCTGACTTTTGTGTGTAAAGCTTTTTCCACACTGACAAGGATAGAGCTTATCAGCATGGGAGAATCCAGTGAGAGATGTTTCTTCTTTAATCGCAGTAACCATATCAATGCTTTCACCATAGCCTGCTGCCATCATAAGATCCTGTCTGTGAGCACTTAAATTTCCATCTGCCCTTTCACCAGAAAATTCTTCCATAGATGAGCCATAGAAGTCAACTTGTTCATCATAATTACTTTCATCTGCCTGTTCATCAAATTCTGGTTCCATCTTTTTGTCACCTATGTGAAAATCTTCGACGCCTGAAGGCTGGATTGAGTGATCTGCCTGGATGGCATTCATGGATTCAGAAACTTGGTGTTCATCATAAGGATTATCAACGCCTTCACAGTCTTGTTCAAACCTTTCTGGTTTCACATGGATCCACCGCTTGTGAGACATGATGCTGGGTTTGCTATACATTGGCCTGGTGTACTGGTAGTCTGCACTATCACTGGTTCCTTCTTCCCCATCCTGACTGGTCATTCCAGTGCTAAGTCTATCATGTTCTGTTGAAGAATTACTGGGAAGGTACTCGTGTTCTGTCAGCTGACACGACAGTTCATCTTTAGAGCTCTCTTCTTCATTTTCGCCATCCCTTATCTCCTGCACTTTGTGGAATTCTGCCTGCCCTCCAGAGCCAAGTTCAAAGGTTTCAACAAGGCCGTTGTAGCTACTGCTGCTTGGGGACTGATGGTCACTGCCATGATTCATCTTCTGACACAGAACTGTTGGGTTTCCCTCAAGCACTTCAGTGCACTTATCCACTACATGCCACATCTGAAGGAAACTTGCTGCTGTCAGATAACTAACAATTTCTGGCGCAGGCATTACCAGCCGGCCTGTATAGGTAGACAGAAGAATGTTTTCAAATACTCTGGGATTCATCACATCAGGCAGCACTATTCGCTTGCTGTTTTTCAGGAGAACCTGATCACAGAAGTAAGGTGAACTAGCTGCAAGAACAGCTTTATGGGCTCTGAAGAGATGGCCCTGGACCACAATGGAAACATCACATAATTGTCCTTGCTGGCGCTGTTGGTTTAACTTCTGCAAAATGGTGCTAGAAAAATCTGGAAATTCCACTCGAAAGGAGCTTGACCCAGACTCCATTTCATTACAAATTTAGTGTCGTGCTGCAAGAAGAAAAAATAAAATTAGAAATTCTGCTTGGTTAAGTATTCACCTTTCCATTTTCTTCTATTATTTTTCTTTTTTCTTAATAGACTCACATGGAACTCAACATTTTCTGGAACCTTTTGCCACTGTTGTATTTCTCTCAAGCCACCTCATTTCTCTCTTCTGAAAGCTGTATTAAGGCCATAAACTGCTATGCCAGCAAATTTTGTTGTGTTTCTTCTTTCCAAGAGGACTCATCAACTACAGCGGGATCTACAAACAGCAAGTTATCCAGTTGGGATAGACTAAGCATTTCAAACATGAGTTTAGGCTAATGAAACCATTCTTTCATGGAATTACACAGCAGCGTTCTAACTCCAGGATGTTCCACAGTTTGTACCAGCATATCAAAGATTCTATATTGCAAATGCCAATAAAAATCATCTCACTGATCCCCCAACAAACAATGATTTTACTCATTAAATATTTCACTTAAAATGAATTTTCAAAAGCAACTGTATCAACTCACAGGATGACACTGGAACTACAGGCAGAACCCCACTAGGAATGAGGCTTATGACCCTTCTCATGCATTTCCCTATTGTTCTATTAACTGAAAGGTGGAACAGCAACAGCTTGTACAGTTTTGAATTCCAATCTTATTCAGATATTTGGGTTAGCATTAGGGTTATAATGTTCCTTTTAGGGAAATTATACAGAATTTAAAATCAACAAATTGATACCTTTGCTGCACAGAACTTTTCCTGCCTGTTCCTTGTATATTTGTAACAACATAAAAATTACAAGCCAGAATCTCAGCTAAGAGCTCCCAGATTTTCACATCTGTATTCTCACATAATCTAGATGTCTTACTCCAAAGTTAACAGTCCTTTAAGCAGTAATATGACTTTTTCAAATGCATACTTGAAATTTTAAATTGGATCTGAGATAAATTTTCACATTATTGTAATTAGAAATGACAGAAATTTAAATGCCACTATGAATGAACAACATTAACTGCTTGAGTAAGTTAAACCTGTGCGATTTTTCTATTTGATAATGTGTAAATTGACTGCTATGGGATTCTTGCAGAGCCATGGAGCAGCAAGTGGTTTCCTCGGTCAAGTTCCATGAAGTTGCCACCCACATATTCACAGAAGATCACCTTTAAATTTACTGTCTCCAGCACTCCTCAGGTTACTTTCCTCAAAGCACCAACCCTCTTCAGAACAGAATTAGCTACCCATACTTTTCCAGTGAGCAGTGGAATACTGCACCTGCCAGTTCAGTTGTTAATTTTTCGTACCACTTTGCTTAAAACAATTTGACATAATTATTTCAGTATTTCAAGTTATCTTATACTTTCTGTATGTTACATGTAATTTTTAAACAATCAGATTTTCTTATATAGATACAGTTCCTTACCTCCCTTCAGAATATTCTCAGATTTAAGATTCTAGTCTTCAATATTTGCAGACAAAAAAAATAAGCCTTCAGGAGATGTTCAACTGAAATTTAAAGACAGATGCCTGTACAACTTATATGCAATTAATAGTAATCTAAACTGTCATCTTTCAGCATGTTGTCACAAAAACATTTCCAGATGATAGCAGATTTTTTCTGCATTTTAAGTTTTCATGCAGACAAAATGTAAGCAAAATATTTTCAATTAGCGCAGTCATACAAGTGAAGCAAACCAGATTTTGAGGTTTCACTCCCTCCTTCTACAATCCGTTTTGTTTTGCACTTCTACTCCAAACTCATAAAGAACAAAGTCTTTCTACTTCAATTAATAACAACAACAAAAAAATGGCAATGCTGGAGCATTGAGTAGAACACACAAGTCACATTTCAATTGTTTCAAAATAACATTATTTGTAATAAGCACTAGCAGGGAGTTCCCCTCTGGCCGCGCAGGCCTGCACACACAGATGTCACCCTCGCAGCGCTTCCGAGATGCTGCCGGGGCCCGGCCGGGAATCGCTCCAGCCCGCAGCACCGGGCAGGCCGCGCAGACAAGCCAGGAGGCTCCGGCCGGAGCGGCCCTCGCGCCCGGTCCCGACGAGGACACCGGCCCGGCCCGACAAGAGCAGGGGACCTGCGGACGCGGAGCGTGGGAAGGCCTAGACCCCCGCCCCGTCCCCGCGCGGACCCGCGCACCGGGCCCGGCGGCAGCGCGGCCTCCCGGGGGCCATGAGCAGCACCGTCTCACCTGCGGCTCGCGGCGTCTCTCTCATAGCGGGACGCTGTCGCTGCGGCCCCAGTTCCGGCCCTGTCCGCGCCCACCCCACACCGCACCGGAAGTAGCTGCCCCCCTTCCTGCGGGCACTTCCGCGTCCCGGTCACGTGATGATCACCCCGACCGTCTGTTCCCTGCCCGCAGTGGGGCTGTCCCTGGGGACGGCGGCGTCGCCCCCTGCTGGCCCTGTCTGGGAGCGAATGTATTGGACCGGAGCACTCCGTCTGAGCCCTCTGGGCCGAGCTCTCTCCTCTCTCCTCTCTCCTCTCTCCTCTCTCCTCTCTCCTCTCTCCTCTCTCCTCTCTCCTCTCTCCTCTCTCCTCGCGTGTTCCGCACGGATGCCTGATGTGCTAGAGGCCAGGCATTGTCCTCCAGCCGAACGGTTCCCGTGGGCACGCAGCCGACCCCCTCCCTGCACTGGAACCTTTGCACGGTTCACCCCGCTGGGGCCCGCAGGGGGCGCCGCTCCCCGCCGGGGCTGGACCTGAAATCCGCCCCTTTCTGCGGGAAAATGCCCCAAATAAACGCATGAAAAGTTAGTATTATCATGCTTAATCTTTAATATTTTTTAAAGAAAACGGAAGACAATGTCTCCTTTTTTAAAATCATCACAAAGACTTCAGCTGGAGCGGCCCTCCCGGCTGCTGGTCGATGCAGCCCGGGCAAAGCCGTGAACCGGAGCACGGGGCTCTGTGGGCAGAGCTGTCCCGGCTCTCCGCTCGTGCTCCTGGCAGCCTCACTGAGCGAAAGCCAGACAGGTTTTCTGTGCTGGAGCACAGACAACGTGCTAAAGCCCTGGGGTAGGAGGAAGAACAATCTGTTCCATGGGAGCTGAAGTAGTTCTCCTAGACAGAAGCCATCCCCGTTTTAGCAAGTACGGAAGTACCTGAGCAGAATTTGGTCTATTGCCTGTGTTTTCAAGTTTGATACTGCCCATGCACATATTAAGTACATTCCTTCCTACATTAATAGGAACCCTAATATAAACTTGGCCTCTGTGGAGAACAGTGTCATCCCACTGAAGTGCAAAGTGCTGCAAAAAGTGAATAATTTATTATTCACTTTTAATAATTATATAAGAATTATTTGTAAAGTAGATGTGAAATCAGCTCACAGCAGAAGAGAGCGCAACCCAGCCTGCAGTGGCATAAACAGCAGCAGGGGAGACAAGAAGAGTAAGGGTCAGTTGCTCCAGGTACAGGGAATTAAGCACTCCCTGATGGTAGGGAAGTTGCTCAGGTATGGCCTCACAATGGTCATCTGCCTTGCACCACAACTTGCCCCAAGATTTCATGCACAAGACACAAGATTTGAGGCACTCTGAGATTTGAAGCCCGCCAGTCCGACATTTGAAGCCCGGCACTCCGAGAGTTCAGACGCGCCTCATTGACATGGCTCCGCCGCAGAGGAGGCTGGCCTACAGTGCAGATTTTAAAGTAAAAGCAATCAACCATGCAAAAGAGCATGGGAATAGGTCTGCAGCTAGGGAATACAACATTGATGAGTTGATGGTGCGAAGGTGGAGACAGCAGGAAAATCAGTTACGTCTTGCTACAAAGACTACAAAAAGTTTTCGCAGTCGTAAAGCCTGATGGACGGAACTCAAAGAATGGCTCTGCACGTGGATCTCCAAAAAAAGAGTCACTGGGAGAGGCTTAACAACTGTCGCCTTTGGAGAAAAGCCAGAGGGATAGCAAAGGAAATGCATATAGAGGAGTTTCAAGGAGGCCTTTTTTGGTGCTTTCATTTCATGAGCCGGTGCCGTCTCTCCATACGCACAAGGACAACCATGTCTCAGTGCCCGCCGGTGGATTACGAGGCGAACTTCTGCCGGTACTGCAAAGCGAAGATCGCTGAACAAATATCCAGCCACAGCACATTTTAAACATGGACGAAGTGCCCCTAACATTCGATATGCCGCTGACTCGAACTATGGAAGAAACCGGGAAATCCTCAGTTCTCATCCGCATGACAGGTAACGAAAAGATATCTTTTACAGTCATTCTCGCGGTCACTTCAAGCAGGCATAAATTATGGCCGTTGGTAATTTTTAAAAGAAAAACGATGCCTGAGGGTAAATTTCCAGCAGACATCTGTGTTGCAGTGAATCCCAAAGGCTGGATAGATGAGGAGATCATGAAGTTATGGCTAACCCAGGTTTACTGTAGGAGACCGGAGGGATTTTTCCATCTGTTGCCCGCACTTCTGGTTCTGGATTCCATGCATGCCCACACAACAGAAAGAGTAAAAGCTATGGTTTAAAAGACAAACTCTGAGCTAGCTGTTATACTGGGTGGCTTGACCAAAGACCTGCAGCCACTGGACATAAGTATAATCCATTCGTTCAAAGCCAAACTCCGAGCTAGGTGGGAAGCCTGGATGTCTGGAGGAGACCACTCCTTCACAAAGACTGGGAAGATGCACCAGGTAAGTGATATTGCTATTTGCCAGTGGATAGTGGATTCCTGGTGTGAGATATCCCTCCGAACTGTCATGCAAGGGTTCAGGAAGATGGACATCATTCCGGCACCGGCAAGCGACGGGAACGACAGTAGCGAAAGTGAGGAGTCTGACGAGGAAGATACAGCCGAAAAGGGTTCGGGTTTGCTGGATGTCAGCCTCGCACAACTCATGATTTTAGATACGGAGGACAAAGACTTTGAAGGTTTCACAGAGGATGAAGACCCGAGTGAGGATGAAGCTGATTAAAAGTTTAATAAAAGTGAATTATTTCTTCCAGGATTTTGTAGTGTTTTTCTTTCTTCGCCTGGATTCACAGGTGAGCTGATTCCACTACGACATTTGCGTAAGGCAGCCCAGCTCTGGCTGCAGTTACGACTGCTCTTCCGGGCTCGTGGTTGTGCTACGGTGTTTGTGTAAGGCAGCCCAGGTACGGCTGAGGCTACGGCTCCTACCGGGCTGGCGGTTCTGCTACGGCGTTTGCGTAGGGCAGCCCAGCTCTGGCTGCAGCTATGGCTCCTGTGCCGGGCTCGCAGTTCCATTATGGCGTTTGCGTAAAGCTTGGGCCGGGTGAAGAGCGCCGGGGACCGCGGCGTTACTTTGTTGCATGTGTACCCTGCCAAAGGTGCGGCTTATATTTGGGGTGCGGCTTATATGTGGACAAATACCGTGGTCTACTCAGATGTGCGGCTTATAATCAGGTGCGGCTTATAATTGTGAAAATGCTGTATTTTTTGAAATACAGAAACAAATCATTCTATATGGATAAGAGACAGAGAGCATTTCTCAAATTAGCATTGAAACTCTTGTACTGTGAGCTCCTGTAAAGGTTTACTTTCCACAATTTGGGAAATTAACAGCTACTTTTGCTACCTTTTTGTGCTACTTTTGCTGTCTTTTTCTGCTTTCCAGCATTTTCTTCAGGGGGAAAAAAATCATCACATTTTTCAAGGTAAAATCTGCCACATTTATGATTAAACATGCGTGTGGCATGAAAAGCATTTTGGATTTCCTTCATGTGATCAGTTCTGCAGTCTTCATGTGATAAGACTGACTGCAGAAGCAGGGCTGCAGGGTCAAGGCAGGTTTATTAAATCAAAATTCATGTTTTACAAAGGAAGCAAATGGAAACAGCATTAACTAATGTTTGTATGTTTTACTTTTTCCTGAGGTTATGGAAGTTTGGGTCAAATTCATGAATGATCATTCATCTAAACTTAGAGACCGTAATTTTTCTCCCTTGAATGCTTTATTATTATAGTATGTTTTTTTAACTCCTCTGTACTCCCTGCTGTGATTCATTCAATTTATTTTTAAGGCAGTGAGTTTCATACCTTTTCTGTTATAATAAGAAATACAATGTTCTAATAAATGAGCTGAAAGGGAATTTTTCTTGACATTTGATAGGCTGACACAGGTGTCTTTCCAAAGCATAATTGTTTGGATTTTGAGATGGAGATAGTCTGCATCACCTTGTGTTGGCAAACAAAAGGTCTCTATAATTCTTGCACGACAAGATTCTACAATTCTGTGAGGACAGCAGTGTTTTAGCTTCACTCTGATAGTGAAAAATATGTCTTTAGGTGTTTCCCATAGTGTTCATATATTCCGAATATTTGTATTCTTGGTACATCTAGTAAGATGACCCTGGTTATACATTGCTGTTTGTCAGACTTTACCCAACTACTCAGACGGACAAACTGGTACTTGTGGATTCTGCGTAGTTACATGTAGAAAAGTTTCCTTCTCCAGAAAATTTGAGGTTTGTTGCGACGGACCCTGCTCAGATAAACCTCTTGCTAATTTTCATTGCTGGACAGTTTGTCTCAGACACAAATAGGGAGGGTATTTCTTTCTTTAGTCAGTTTCTACATGGTTTTAAAATTTCTTTCTCTAAGTGAGAAGAAAAAAATGATGCATCTGTAATTACGTAGGGTGGGTACTTTGTATGTTGCCAGTTTTGGTTTTATATTTGTATAAAATTTTATATTTCAGCAGACAGACACTGTCATTAAATGCATTGTAGCACTATTGCTCAGAAACACAACAATCTATTAATCTCCCCATTATATTATTAAAGAATTAAAAAACCAATGAGCATTGATGGAAGTCTAAGAAGTAATGATGTGTGTATCAAATATTTATTGTTTGCTCATAAAACAGGGAATGCCGCAATGATAAGACAGATACACTTTACAATATAACAAAAAAATTGTAAAATTTTATAGCACTCATCAAGAACAGAAAAGTAGTCAGTTCCACAACACCTTTAAATTTTAAACAGACACACATTGCAAAATCCCTTGAGCAGAGCTTAAATAATACATTATAAAAATATAAATTTCATTCTGCTTCTCCCCAAAAAGGGTTGGCTGTGTGCTGAGAAGACCATCCTGTTTTAAAAATAGACTCCAACATTGATGCATGCAGAAAACAAACCAACCAAACAAAACCCCATTTATGATCCAGCTATAGACTTGTCTTTATTGTACTTATAAAATATACATAGCCTTTTATTGAATTGCCTGCTGTTGAAATCTGCAAGAATTTTATTGCTTTTTACTGTCCTGGAGAGGAATAAAGTAGCAGCCTCTGTGTAATTTCATAAGAAGCAAGGACACTAAATCTAATTTTGCTGGATATTGGCTCAATCATAAAAAAACACACAACGACCAAAATTCAGGATTTTGGAATACAGAGTATCTGTATGTTTTTCCTCATTTGTATTAAAAAAAAAAAAAATCTATTATATCTATATCTGGACGTATACCACATCACAGTGCACTGTGTGCACTATTGTAAGCTTTGCATTTATGTCACTCTCATGATAGGTGCATGAGTCTGTTCCAGTATTAAATCAGCGTTTGAGTCTGTGCACTTTACAGCAGAATCTCCTTTCTTTCATTTTGAAATGGGATGGAGTGGAGTACAATGGGAATTAGGTGGACTTGGCTATTGAACAAAATACTTTCCTTGCCTTTTATTGCCTTTCCTCTGAACTTAATGAGGGATCAAAGCATGACTTGCCCAGACTGTGTCCCGAGAAGCCACTATCCTTGAACCTGAAAACTGGAATATTTAAATTATTTTATAGTTTTAAAGTAAAATGTGTCGCTTAGGAACTTCTCAACAAGATTCACAGTATGCTTCGGTTGGCTGTTTCCAGTCTTGGGATCCACTGCATCTTTCCCAAATTTCCCAGATATCCAAGAGAATACTGGACCAATATATGCCTAGTTGTTTGTCTCATACTTTCAGGGGTGAAATAGAACTCTCAAAAAATTATTTGACCTCCTATTTGCCAAATATTGATGTTGAGTAGCAAGGTCAGTTTATCAGTTCCAGGAAAGAGTAGGAACAAAAAGTAATTTTCTATTATAAGTTTTGTAGTTTTGCATGAGGAGAGGACATACAGGAGCTGATATTACCAGGCCCATCTGCCCTTATTCTGGACAGGACATAGGAGTGTGGACTGTTTCTGTTGCTACCAGAAGACTACAGTGTCTCAGTCACAATGAAGTATGGAATGGCTTGAAAGCAGATGAAGAGCCCCTCAGACATGATAAGACCTGCCTGTGAGTCATAAACTTGTTCCTATCTAGAATGTTGAAAATCTTTACTCATCTTTTAATCCAAATTTTGTTTTTAAAGGCCATTAAAGTTTAAATTAATTATGTTGTCATGTTAAAATAGTGAATTTCATCCAGGGAGAAATCTGCAGAAAGTTCCCAGGTGGGCTTCATAAACACTACTTAGGATCAATTTGAATATCGTCACAAAATTCTGTAAAAAGAAGTCAGTGCCTGCATGGGAAAACTAATTAAGAAAAAAAATCTATGAAGCAGAAAAACATTTAAGCTGAGCTGTCATGGAGCAGCTAGGGGGAGGATGCGTCTCTGATTGATGTTGAGGTGGTGGCTGGCAGCACCTGGGTGCCCTGCCCATCACCGGGGATGGATGGAGCCCACGAGGGGCAGGAGCAGAGTCTGCAGCGCCCTGGGAACGGGGATGGCAGCTGAGGGGCTGGGCCAGGGGGGCTCTCCTGTCCTACCCTGTTCGAGGCACTGATGCAAAGTGCAGATCTGGCTGCAAGCACTTAAACATTTACTTCTAAATTGTGGTGGTTGTTATAGAGGTTTTGTGAGGAAGAAAAAGAAGATTCTGTGTCACCTGTCACAGAAAAAATGGGCCTTTTCCTCAGACATTTCTTTACCCAAAGTGTTTGTATTCCATCTGAATTTCTTTTGGATTTTTTTTTTTAACTGCAGAGGCACTTATGAGGAGATTTCTCTCTGGAAGCACCATGGACAAAAAAGAGGAAAAAAAATATTTGGCATCCCATGCTATATCTTGGTATTTTCAAGAAGCAGCTTGATGCCAATTACTTCAAGTAGACACATATTTTGTAATAAACTGACACCAGGCTCCTGCAGGAATCATTTGTTATCAGATGCTGACTCTTTAAAGCTCTCAGATATTGGATACCTGCAAAAATTCAATTAATTCTTTCTTGTGAAGCAATCTGATTCTAAGTGTTTTACTGTCTAAATTCTGTCACAAGGCCAGGAATGAGACATAGGGCACTGTGTATTTACTGGTTATGTCTGTTCTTTCAGCAGCCTCAATGAAAAAGGAACTCAAAAGGAGCTTGAAAGTGTAGTTACTGAGGGAAAAAAAACCAATGGTAATCTTTTATCAGAGGTACAGGCATGAGAATTACCCAAAAATGAAGGGCTACAGTTTTGAGCATGTCACTGATAGAGGGTCAAAAAGAGTCAGAAAAGGTCAGCCCTGCAAAATTGACTCTGTGAGTGGATTCTCTGAAGCTTCTGCTCTATTCCTAAAAGCATATTTCTGGAGAGCTGCTCAGACTGGGAGTATGCTGGGATCTGCTCATGCAGGGCTGGTTCTGTGTGGCTGCGTGAACGGGCTCATGGGCAGGCCACGGTGTTTGGGTCCAAAACCTGCCACAACCCCAAACCTGATGCTGGGGAAAGCAGGTCACCCCCCGAGGCTAAATAGTTGCAGAGGCCAAAGTGAGTGTTGCCAACCAGTTTGGCATGGGAATTGCAAATTTTAAAATTATGACTATTTTTTCTGCAATGTGAACTGCTGCCTTTAAAATCAGTCCGTTTGGGCTTGGTGGTGGTGTCAGCCTTGCTTTTGTGAGGATACAACTCTACTGCACACAAAGAGTCCCAGGCAGGGCAGCACACAGCCAGGGCTGTCTGCAGTGACTCAGCTGATTAACTCCATAGATCACCCTTGCTGTGATGGAATCAATGGCTGTGCTTAAAGGTCTGTTAAAAGGTTTTTCCAGTAATGAGTTTATAACAAAGCTGCCACCAAATTGTTTAGTGCCATGTGTTTTCTCCTTTATTGATTTCAATAAAAAGGCTAATTTGGAGATATGCTGGATTGTCATTTCTGGGTGGAGGGTGGTTAATATAACTAATGGCATTGCTGCAGCACAATGGAGACATCCACCTTGACACACTTCAGAGAACAGTGTTTAGCAGGGAAAGGAAGATGTTCCAAGTGCACATCCTGGGCTTGACAAGACATGGCAGCTACCCAGATGCATGCTGGTGGAAGTGCATGTAAAAAGCACAGCCAGATCACCCAGCTTCTCACTTGCTCTAGAAGACCAGCACCTGTGTCCAGACCTTGTTTGCTCTGCCAGGCCATGGCATGGCTGTCAGCCCACTGAGGATTTCAAGGGGCAAAGACATGCAGGCTGAGCAGTGCTGCTGCAGGCAGAGGGACAGAGCCAGTCTGGGCTGTCGGGATCCCAGCCCAGTGTGGATGGAGCAGTGACCACTGCCCAGCCCTGCTCCTGGCAAGCAGCTCCATGGTGGGAGCTGGCTCTGCCGAAATGGGGACCACAGTTGTGGATGTGGTGCTGGTCTGCCCTAGGCGCTGGCTGTCACCAGGCTGAACCTGCAGAAGCACAGTGACATTCAACCAAAGCTGCTCCCCTCTGTGCTCCCAGATCAAGTTAGTGTTTGCAGGGTGAAGCAATCTCTTTGTAAGAAGCTGACTAATCCTCTGAGGAGATCATGGAGGGCCCCTGAGCACAGCCAGGGAGGTTCCTTCACCCCTGCATGCTGCTAGAATTCATAGAGATTATTTCTTCTGAACTCATATTTCCTTGGGTTTAGATCCCAATCTGTTCTCTGCATCCTCTCATAAGTGTTAGGATTATAAATTCTAATGCTTTTCAGAGTGCCAGGACTATGCTCAGAAGAAGGCTGCTGTCAGAGAAGTTGTTGCAAGATTTGCCACAATTGTTTAAGAACATAAAACTTGCCTAGAAAAAGAAATACTTCAGTGTCAGACTCTGAGGTACATGGCTCTGAGCCATTTGAGATTGTGCCCATAGCTTTTTAAAGAATTCTTGCTTTGGAAATATTAGCTTAAGTAGTTCTGAGCAATACTTCAGGAAAGTATTATATTGGGTTTAGCTACTATAAGTCTAGCATTAGTAACAAAACTCCAGTTAAATACTTGATGAAAAAAACATTCTCAAAAAACTGGATATGTTTAAAAGTCCTATCCATTTTGGTTATATTAAAAGTTCCCGTATTTCAAAAGAAAATGATTAAACAGATTTTTAAAAAAACCCCACCAAACTAAACATAGATTGACAATGAAGAAAGCCTGTTTAACTGTGATCTCGTCTAAACAGTAACCTCCACTCAGTGCAACGTAATGGGAGCCTGCAGCTGCCTGCTGAGGACTCAGTGGTTTGTTTGCATCTTTTCTGTGTCACGATGGAAGATGACAGTGCCAGTACTAGCTCCTTGAGCACCAGCTGCTCACAGCCCAGACCCTGGCACGCTGCAGCCAGTGCAAGGACTCCCAGCCATTTGCACAGAGCTGGAGCTGAGCCTCTGGCCATGGGCTGTTCTCATTTCCTTTCCACACTGGAGGCAGAGAGCGCAACCAGGGGAGAGGTCAGTGAAACATCAGATCAGCTTTCTGCCCTGTCTCCCTTGTCCTCTCACCGACTCTGAATCTTCACCTTCCTTCTCCTGTAACTCCCAGTCCTTCCTCTTCTAGGGAAGTGCTGGTAACTGCTGAAATTATGTGGTACTGAAAGAAACTTGGTAGTCTTGTTTCCAAGCAAGAGTGTATCCAGTAGCTCCAGTTGGTAGTTTTTGCTTGCGTTTTAACTTGTTGTGACCATAAAATGATGTTATGATATATTTGCTGCATGTTAGCTTTTGCGTGTTGTTCACTCAAGGAAAAGTTAACTGCTTGGAAATCATGTGCATGATGCATGCACGTGCATGTGTGTGGCTGCACCACATGTATGTAAAGACCTGCTTTCTCATTTCACCTCCTTTCACTTTCACGTCAGCGGATGCATCACGCAGCTGCATACTTTACCTTCTATGATCTGTTAGGGGAGTTCTTCAGTTTTCATCTCTGCTTATAAACTAAATTGCTCAAATCACTGTGGTTTTAGATAGAAAAACACAACAGAAGCTGCTCAGCTGAATGATTTTTGGCACAATATGAAGAAAAAAAAAATAGGTGCTGGCTTCTCTTTCAAATAAGTGCTGTGCTCTGCAGAGCAAAGATCAAGCCAAAGTTCACCTTATCAGCTGCTGTACCTCACCTGGGGCTCTGTTATTGATAGGTCTGTCATCCTTCCTAATATTGGAGGGGTAATAGCAGCCGATGATTAGGCCACTCTCAAGCTATTAACTACATTTCTTATCCCTTTTATAAGAGCTTCTTAGTCAGCTGGAAAACAAAGGCTGCCTTCAATGAACAAGAGCCCAAATTGTGGGTCTGCATCCTGCAACCTGAAAGACACAACTGTTGCACTTAGAGGAGCCTCGGAAGGCAGCGAGGGGGTGGAAGTCAAAGGTTACCCCGTGGTGTTATCTGAAATGAGCGGGCTCTGGCTGCCTCTTGTGCTGACAGAAGCTTGCAGAGAAATTACAGAAAATTGCCTGTTTTGTCAACATTTTCTCGTGAGGTTTAGGAAAAAAAAAGGACTCTAGTTTCAGCCAGTCAAAGAGGCTCAGTCAGCCTAGAAGTGACTGACAAACACTCTATTATTCATCTATGTAAAAAAGTGATATTTTATATCATCTCTTTGAGTGACTGTTAAGTGACTGGATAGTGACACTGACATGCAAGCTAATCCCAGTAATATTTCCAGTAATTGTTTGGAGGCAGACTTACACATTTGTCAGCACTGACAGTAGGTATATTCAAAAAGAAGTGGTGTTGAAGAACCAGCTCCCAGTACAATCCCAAAGCACTGGGAGGACCTGTACCCTCAGATCTCAGGGCAGAGTGCATGGGCAATGGACAGGACTGGTAGAAAAGGCAGTCAACAAGACATTCACCTGAGGTAAAACTACAGGGATGTGCCACTTCTGCCACAGAAAAATCTTTAACTCTCTGGCTCTCATTTTAGCTATACAGCAGATTATTTTTTTTTTTTTCTGTATAGACTGTTAGTAAATTGGAAATGTTTTTACAAGAATGAAACATCCAGTGAGGTCCAAAACAAGTGTCTTTATTAAATCTTGGTTATGGATGGTGGATGCAGGCAGTGGAGGAATCGGATCTGTAACTCTCCTTGCTTTCTCACAGAACATGGAGTCTGGTCACTGCTGCCTGTTGTGAGGAGACTGCCCTCTGCTCTGTAGTTTACCTTTGGAGACTCATTGCTGGTGTCACAGGGAAGAAAGGTATGTTTAGCAGAATACAATTAGAGCTAGTCTGCCTTATCATGAGCCTGAAGAGTGGTCATGTTACAATTTATAGCTAATCCCTAGCATTCTGCTGAAATGGCCCTGTTGTGTCCTCCAGCATTTGTTCAACACTCGGGGTAGTCGTTGCCATAGGTAGTTAGCTGTCACATTGCACTACAGCTGGTACCCCAGCTGGCACCCCAGCTGGCACAGTGGCTTGAAACTTCCATGTTTCCCCCAGCTGTTTGCACTGGGCACGGAAGATGCTGGAGGTGACTTTATGAGGCAGGTAAAGGCTACTTAGCTCTCAGGTGAATTGATGGTTCTTAGCTACAATTCATAAACCATTAATGACTGGTTAGATTTGCTGTGTCACTGCTGGTCAGTGGATATTGTCAGATTGCCAGAGAAAATGTGACAACACAACTGATCTAAAAAGCCAATTTGGAACAAACACAAGCGAATATACTAAGAGACATTATCTAGCATCCAGTATGAATTTTGCAATAAATGCAGCTTCAAAGTATATCTGGGATCAAGTATGACTTTTACAGTATGTGTAACTTTGATGTACTGTACTGACATAGGTTTTGAGAAAAATTATGTACTTTGGTGATAAGGTGTCTTTGGCATTGGTGCTGCTGGCGACTTAGAAGGCTTACAGTGAAGGAAAGAGATGCAAAGTGGTGTTCAGAGTGGGATTGCACTCTTGGAATGCTTACCAGGAGCTGCTGGCATTCACATGTGGAGTCAGTGCAAAGTAAAACCTATGGAAGTGCAGACATTGTGGATGTAGGATGTCTGGGTACTCTCAGTCTCAGAGAAGAGTGAGAACAGATGGTTTGGGAGGGCAAATTCTGCGGACAAAGTGCAGCCTTTAGTCAAGGAAAAGTAGTTCATAAAAATTGGACAAACTTACTACAAACTGTTAGATTTACATTACTGAGATCTAAGCTCTAGGGCTACTCTCTCATTCCTAAAATTATACAATGCAAATATCAGTGAGTCCATAGGCAGGCAACAAAATGTGTCCAATTTTACTGTAAATAACTTGGTTTTGTTGAGAGAAGAGATGAAAAAGAGAGAATGTAATAATGAGAAATCAAAAAAGTCCACAGAAAAGCACACTCTCACGTTTATCCTTGCTCATAATGTAAGAGCAAATGCAGCTGAGGACGGGAAAGGCTCTTCTACCTGGTCATCCTGTGGAATGCACAGGATGCTCTAGAAGGTGCTTACCAGATTTTAAACCACAAAAGAAATAACATTCATGGTTCCTTTCAGCCTTACAGGGATTAAAACCTGTTGCTTTTGATGAGACAAGCACTAATTACGTGTTGAGGAAGAAATCAGCCCTCAAAGGGATGTTAGACGAGATACATGGATTGTCCAACTACCAGAATCTTATGGAGAAGATTTGGCCTCACTTTGCCTCTCCTCTTCAATTTGAATTGCTCTCTTCAGTTCTCTCTCAAATGCTGCTATTTCAGATGTGAGGAATGCCTGTATACCTAGAAGCTTGACTGATGCTCCTGTATTAGCTGATATAATAAAAGATATATTACTCTGTAAGTCTCTGGTTTGCTTCCACTATTCTGTCCAGAGAAGCATGTTCTCACCCTTCTTACCACTCAATAGAAGTTTTTTTTCATCTCATTGACAGTGTAGAAAAGGATTTTCTATTGACATTTCCTCATGTATTATATCTGTGACAGCACAGCAGTGTGGCACAGAAGGAAAGGTGAAATTAGATGGTATTTGAGGGCTGTCTCCAGAAATTAGGTTATAAACAGACCAGTATTTATATACTCAGATTAAATAAGACAAAATGCTCAGACAGTTTATCACAGTTTTTGTAATTACTGTGTATCAGCAGAACCAGCACCTCTCCCTCTCTGCACTTAGTGCATTGCAAATTCAAACCCAAATAGTTTGCTTTACATATTCCGCATGAGAAAACACTCACGTGTTTTCCACCTGTTTGTGCCTCGTTTGCTTTGGTATCTGGGCACCGAAGGGAGTGTGGCTGCTGCTGTCAGCCAGGCTGGGACAGCCAGGACAAACGGAGGGGCAGGGAGAGAGCGGCCACTCCTGCCGGCCACATGTTTCAGCTGAGATTGTCACATTAAACCACTAAGCTCAAAGAACGTTTTACATCCTCATAATTTCAAAAACAATTTCTGTAGATAATGCTTCTCCCACTGCAGTCTTGCCAGGTAATGTGTATATAAGTAGAAGGTGGCAGAAATTGTGTAAAATCTTTGTCTCCATTGGTTAGTCATTGTCTACACCTTGCAGGGACTTGCTATTGATTCATATTGAGCATATTGTTTTAAAAATGTATATCTTTCAATTACCTTCAGAAGCAGGGAATTTGTTGGAAGAATATTGGCTGTTTAAGGACTACATTCAAAGGGAACTGCTATTATGTCCTATTTGGTACAGTAGTGATGTGTACATGACAAGATGTCAAGAATATGCTCAGAAATGTGATACTCTACATGAAATCTCTGAGTTAATTTTACATGGGGATTGTGCCACTCACCTTGCAACCTCTGTAGTAAGATTCTTGGCTCTTTCAGATTACCAGATGTCAGTTTACTATTAACCATTTGGCTTCTAAGTGTAGCAAGGCAGCTCTCAGCCACGTACAGTGTTCTTGAGAGAGGGCAAGCAGGAGAAAGTTTCAACAAAGCATAATCATTTAATCTTTTAATTGTGTGGGGCCAGAGTTTTGGTCTGAGCCCAGAGCAGTACTATATAAACATTGCCAGCAATGCTTGGTTTTAAAACTAAAAACTGGGATTTTTACTACCTCATGTACAATTAGTATTTAGTAAAGACCTCTGATTGCCTGCTGTCATGAAGTTCTAATCATACAGAATTTCTTATGTTACAGGATTAGTATGGCAAATCTTAAATCTTCTCCCTCAGTATTTTAATATTTTCTTTCACATTTTTTTTTCTTCATGACGCATTTTGGGTGCTGGGATAATAAATAATAAAACTGGCAACTCTGGCAGTGTAGTATGCCACAGTCCATTAAGCTTTGTTCATCTTTGCAGAGGATATTTTAGTTGTTAAAATATACTCTTCACCGAAGTTTACAGTTTAAAAGTCTGCAGAGTAAGAGTTCTCACATTCTGGGCTTTTACAACTTGTCTTCAGAGTTGTTTCCATCACACCAAGGAGTTCACATCTGCTTTTACATGACTGTTGATACTGTTCAGCGGCAATGTATTTTGTATGATTTTATCAAGAGAACAAAATTCTTTAGTGCTGCTTTGGAGAGCCTAGTGGTATTCCCAGCAGCCATAAAGTCCAGTCTCTTGAAAACTTGGTGTCCCTTCTTCTACTTCTCAGCAGTGACAGTTCACATCTACCTGCCACAGAGCACTGGAGTGTTTCTCTGCAAATATTTTTTTCTCAACTAGACTCTTTAATGTACTCCAAAAATGCCTTTCCGACCAGAATTTTCTCTCAGTGTTATTAATTTTTTTATTACAGATCTTGTTATTTTCAAGGTTCCCAAAGGAACTATTTACGGCAGACATTTATGGAAAAGAAGCATGGTTAAACTGGTGAAAATAACTGCAGAAGTCATAAGTAAGTAATATAAGATGCAGCAAGGACACTGTGTGTTGTTTTAATTTCTAAAATAGCAACAGTTCAGACATTTAATTGCATTTTTATGACTTTTTTTTCATGGCTGTCTGGTGTAAAATATGTTGCCAGTAATATGTAACTGCTAATAACTTTAAGTTTCCTAAGCTGACATTAGATTTCTTATCCTATTGAAGAGGAAGGTCACTTAATATACTCTTCATCCTTATGAGGAAAAAACTGTGGATGGTGGATGTATATCTATGTTTTTACACTTGAATTACATGAAATCTTTTCTGCAGTAAGAAAGATACAGGACAATGAATTATTTATGTCCTCTCATAGTCTTAGGTATGTAAAGGGACTTTTCTAATGTCCCGGGTTGATGTTGTGTCTACCCCTTCTCCCTGCTTCCCCACCCCCACCTCGCTGTCTGCAGGGAGCTGTTGGGCAGCTCCCCCCTGGCTTGTGGCTTGTGGCTTG
>VRYO01001183.1:4714125-4779669 GCA_009812075.1 Sialia sialis | reverse complement strand
TCCACTTTTCCCTCTGAGGAAAAATTCTTTCCAAGCCCGGTAGGGGGGAGGAGTCGTGGGGGGTTTGTTCTCTGGGAGGGGCTCCTTTGGAGGTTTTCCCCCAATTTTGTCCTAAACTTGGGATTTTTTGAGCAGCCAGCTTAGCTTAATTTTGCAATAACTGACTCCTAGTGTCGTATCTCTATCCTACTGTGCCTACCACTTCTTGTTGTGTAGGGACAAAGGCTGTAGCAGTGCTCAGCTTGGGCCTTAATATTGACCTAAACAAATATTAATACCAATAGTAACTTATGAGGATGGGAAAATGAGGCAGACAAAGACACAATCGTGCTCTGTTTATAGGTCACGTCTGTGTTGTTCGTGGTTAGCGTCCTCTGGAAAAAAGCACATCTATCCATATCTGCAGAAGCTGGTTTTCCTTGCATGCCATGTACTCCCAAAACACCTAGTTGTAATTTCTGTGGAATGAAAGGTGCAAGTGTACTAGATGATTTTTAAAGCATTGCACAGAGGATGAATGTTCTGTGTCTTGTAGCATGGCACAAAGGTGGATTGGAGGATTTGAGGTAGTGTTCAGTGCTGTCCTGGACAGCGGCAGAGTGATTTTCCTCTTCTCATGCATAACTTCTTCCTGGAGTATCCCTTGTGTGAATTAGTCAGCTAGCTCTGCTTAGGCTGCTTTAAGATTGGAATTAACTGCAGCTAGAAAGGAACCTAAATATCGTAACTGAAGTTTAAGTTTTGCAGACACCAGAGCCTGCATTAAATGAGGAGCAAGTAGACTGGTAGGTCAGCCACAGGGAGGACTAAATTGCATATCAAGAACTAATATGACCATTTCAGTAACTTCCTTCCTTCTCTGCTTCATAACTCTTATTTTGATGCCAAGAAAGAGATACACAAAATTCTCTAAACTCATAACAAGGTATTATTCACATCATGCCTCTGTCTCGACTCTTTCTAAATCCATGGCAGTATGCTGAGGTGCCATTGCAGTTGTTAGGATCCAGTAATGCATTACATACCATGCATTCTTCCAAGTGATGCACTTCTAATTATTCCCTTGGGGATTATTCAAACAATACTGATGTTGGGAATATACATGATGACTGTTCAGGTTAATGGCCCAGTGATTCATTAGAAATTCTTGGAAAGTAATTGATTGTATTAATTGTTCACTGAAGAGTGTGAATCACAGCTGCTGCAGGCACTCCCAGCACTTGCCCAGAGCTTCTGCCATGGCAGCACCGAGGGGGAATTGCTGCCAGCTGTTGTGCTGTAGCTGCTGGATCTCCTTGTTTTACTTTGCCCAGGGCAGGGATCTGCTGCCTTTGTCACTGGGAGTAATTCCTTTAGGAGATCTGTGATAACATCTCAGAGTGGAGCTGGTGCTGAGGCATGGGGAGTGATGTTGAGCTGGCAGTGAGGAAGGTTACCTGCTCTTTGGCACTGGCCAATACTAGGTTACTCAATTGTCTCATTAGTGCAGTTGAAAATAGGGCATTTTGCAAAACTCTATTACGCTCAGAACAGCAAATGCCTTGGTGAAAGCCACAGTGCTCAGAGACAATGCAGCTCTGATTCAAAGACTCTCACAACTGCTGAAGGGGAAGACTAAATGGCCTGCAATAGTGAGAGAGAAAGCAGAATGACAGGGTCTGATATGGCCAGCTCTTATGTACCCCGTTTTTCATATGGCAGTGCTCCCCTTGCCTTTGCTGCAATGACCCAAGGAAGACAAACAGTAACAGCAGCTCCTGTTACATCTGAGATATAAACAGCCTGTTCGCCTGTGCAAGCTGTTCGTGTTCCTATCCTTCCCTGCATCCACTCTGCTCTCAGCCTGAGGCAAGACACCTGTTCCCTGGGTTTGGCTTTGGGTTTAACAACGCCAACAACAGCGCCAGAAACCTCAAACCTGTGGGTGCCTGTAGAATCTTTCAGTCTGAGGTTCTATTTTTTTCTGGTCAGGGACATGTAGCTATTCTCTTCCTACCCTGGCAGCACAAAAGCTGACATTTAGAGTGGTGGAGACTAATTTCCTTCTGGGGTGACTCATTCCCAGCATCTTTGTAGGCTCCTGGGTCCTCCCTGTCCTGTGTAGCTCTGAGAGCTCATTCTCACAGGTCAGAGAGATTTTCTAGAGTGGAACTGACATTGAAATATGTGCCTGACACTGTATGGAAAGATCTGCTTTAGATCTGCAGGAATTGCTGCATGCTGGTGACAGAAGGAAGGCTTCCTTCTTGAATTAGCTCAACATAGAATGCTTTATCCTGGAATGAAAAGTAGAAATTCCCCTACATAGGGAGCAAAATCTGGTTCTTTGTTCTGTGTTGATCTGAGCTGGTGGAGGGCATTGCCTGGGCAGGAGGAGCTGTGCTTACAAGTAACCTTTCCAGGATGGAATCACATGGCATGGCACACCTGAGATAAATGTCACCTGCCACCAAAAAGACACTGTCACAGAGGGGCACAGAGATAATACTGAAGACCAGTACAGTCAGCACCAGGCTCTATTTGCAAGAGGAAAATGTGTGCCAACAAAATAAATATGTATTGAAGTAAAAGCAATGCAAGACACTGATGCAAACCTCAATGACAATAATGCATCCCACTATGGCTGTTGTGATTGTGATCCTTACAGTAACTGACCTTGAAAAACATAGAGCCTATATTAGGCAATCTTATTTCTGATCCTTTTAGAGGTCAGACCGGAGAAATTTGGCAACTTGTAATTAAGGTAACAAGACTTGGTGATAAGGAGTTGAAAGTGTCATAGAAAGTAAACTTTTGTAATTTTAGTTTGCTTAAATACTCCCTTAGAGATTTCATCACTGTAATTTACTCTTGTTCAGAATGTTATCTTTGTGAGGAGTCATGGTGATTGATTACTACCTAAGTATCTGAGCAGTCAAATGGGGAACAGTTGTGTAACATCTCACAGAGAATACCTAAATCTCTCAGATTCCTGACAGGACAGTCCTCCAAATATTCTGTGCCTGCTCCAACATTTACACATATATCTGTGTGCGTGTATTTTTATATCTACTCATGAAACCTGCATGCCTTATAGAGAACATTGCCCGAGTATTTAAACACTGCTTTGCTACACACATAAGGAAAGCAATCTATTAAAAAAATAAAAAAGCAAATGCAAATCAGGACAGCTGCTCTTGTCTTGGAGTCCCTGTAGGGAGCTGCTTGGGGTGTGGAGGAGCTGAACTCCATTGCTCCTGAGTGAACAAACTCGTCTATGTACGTTTCAGTCTGTGGCATATGTGCAGTGATGCAGTATTTCAGAGAGATAAGGTAAGACTGGCTGCAGAGAGACATTAGGTAATAACCTCATTTAGTCTGAATTTGGAAAACAGAATATATATTTGCCGTATGAAAATGCAACATCACTACCAAGAAACAAATACCACAAAGAGCATGCCTTTGTTTTTGGTGACTGAAGAAAATTATTTTATACTTTCGAATCAATAAATTTGGCTTAAAGAATGCAGCTCAAGGCAATCTTAACTAATCACTGTTCTTAAAAAGCATATAAAATTCAACAAAAAGCTTTAAAAAGAGATATCTGAGACACAATATCAGTGTCAGGGAGAGTAAAACCTTCTTTGAACATCCTGCCAACTGCTAGTCACTTACTGAAGTTTTATGACATTAGCTTAGCAGTGGCAGCCTTCTGTATCTGTCACATCTTGTTTTATTTGCATCCGAGGCTGTAATTATATTCATACAAACTTGACGTCATTTTAAAAGCTGAAAGCAGCCCTTGATTTATGCTCCCTACAAGGCAATATTTTCTCTTCTGGATGTAGTATGTCACGGAAAAGAGTGAAGCTGCGATTGCTGCCATCCTTTATCTCCTCCGAGCAGGCTCCAGGACCCTGCACCGCTCAAACCAGGAGCAGAGCCCGGCTCCTCTCGCCTCCCTTGCACTGGGGCAGCGCGGTGACCTCAGAGAGAGCTCACACTTGGAAGAAAGAGGAACAGAGAGGACATGAGGGCACTGCAAACCCCTCTGTCCACACCCTGTCTGCTTTTGGCTAAAGCAACGACGTCCTTGCTTAAGCCTCATCTTCATTCACAAAAGATCTAAAATAAATTTTGGACAATAAAACTTTTCTGAAAGAGCAGACATACATCATCAGTGCTCCCATTTCAAAAGCATTCGTATGAAAAATTTTGTCACTAAACTACTGAATTTTCCTGCAGACTCCCCAACTTCACTTCTAAAGAAATTCAGCTGTACACCCTGTCAAAATGCCATTAGCTGACTAGAATGGACTTTTGGCTAAAAGGCTAAAATGTGGATTTATGGCCTGTGATGATTCTCCCTAGGGTCATTTCCCAAATTGTCATGCAGAAGGCTGACACTGTCCCCTTACTGTATACATGTATTGTCAACTTTCTTCAAGCTGGCTTTTTATTGTCTCTTAAAACTAATTTTAAAAGTATTTTCTGAAAACTTTTGATAATGTCAGTTAACATGAAACCAGCTTTCAATTGCTTTGCTAGGGTTTGTCCAAGATTGGCTGGTATGTAAACAGAAAAAACCAGGAAGTCTTTAGAAAAAAATTGAGCTGAATACTCAGGGAAGCATTCTTATGGACAGATATTGATTGCATGGGTCTATGTTTCTAAATGAATTGAGTTTAATCATTTCTGGATAAACAATTGGGAAAGAAAAACCTGACTTCAGAACCATTCCAATCTCTGCCCTACTCACATCATCTCTGCCCTGCTCACATCTCTGCCCTGCTCACATCTCACCCATGGTCTTTGCTGCAGTCGCTGTGGGTTCATGCACAGCTGTGTGAGAGGAATGACCAGAAAAGCCACCTCAGATCTGCCCCTCAGCTCTCTCCTGAGGTCATGACAAGGACACAGAGAAAAGCACTGCAAGGGCATCAACCCCTTGGTGTTTCCAAGCCATCACCGGATCTGAGTTTTCCAACATCTTCCCAGCCAAAAAAGTTTCCCTCTAAAAATCCATTCTTGCCTACACCATGTCATTTTCCCAGCAGCTTCTGAGACCCTCCATGGATGTGTTGGGATTTCTGAGGAAACAGGGGTCACAGAAAGCTGCAGGAGGAGCAGGCCCCGGTGCCCAGCAAGTGGGGCTGAGGAATTTACAGCCCTCCCAGTGCTCACACTTTATTTCTCCCCACAGCCATGTGAGTCTTCTGTGTTGTGTCAGCAGAGATCTCGAACATGAGAGCAGAGCGCCTTCCCCTGCCCTGCCCATGCTGTTTTTCCACGTTTGCCATCTGTGAACTCGGGCACGTTTCCGTGCTGCTCAGGGAGTGTGGATGTCAAGGGCTCAGCGAGCGGGAGGGAAGCACATCCCGGAGGGAAGCACAGAGCAGCCCCCACGCCAGTGCACTGGCCCCAGGACAGGGGGACGATGGCCCCAGACAACATGCGCTTCTGCATTGCTCATAAACAAATGTGTCTGAACCACCACACTTTATATCCACTTAAAATTCTCAATACCTTTTCATTTATCTAAAGCTTGCTGAGGTGAGTTCCTATAAGGGAAGACTTATTTCATTTCCATGAAATGTTTATATTTTCTGGGAAGTTTCTCTCTCACCTCTTTAAATTTTACTGCACTTGGCGTGCAGCCTGTAGTAGGGTCCTCCCAAGGAAGCTGGTGAGGCAGAAAGGTTCAAGAGGGACTATAAATTTCAAACTTTCTGGGTTAGAATAATTTAAGTGCACCAAGTTCTTAACCTTAAAGGATCAATACTGAAGGTTTTTTTCCTTGTAGTGCTGTAAAATACAAGCTAAAAAAAAATAAAAAAATAAAAAGGGAAAAATAAAAAGAAAATAAAAAGAAAAAACCTCAACAAAACCTAAACCCAAATCAAAACCAACTCCCCCAAGCCCAGATTTAAAGTAAATAAAGGTTGTATATGAACAGGAGCTTGATCCTGAGCTGTTTCTGGAGTTTCAAATTCCATTGTCTGAAGGATGTCTCTTTTGGCTGTTCAGGAGAATAACCATCTCATGACATTTTTTTATAAAAGCATATAAATACCCATAACCTAGTACTCATCCTTGCAAAATGGATGTAGTTCTCTCTCTGCAACAAATTTCTTTGTTTAAAGTCCAGAAGGGACTTGGCCATTTCAGCAGTGATTTTTGGAGTGGATTAGGGCTGCCTGATGCCCATGGGTAAGTCTATGGCTGTATAGACCACTTCTCTGAATTGCATCCTGCTGTAATTACATTTTCTGACCAGTTTGCTGAGACCCTGGCTTAATATCAAGCATATATATGTGCCATTTTTATGTTTTATATCCTCTTGTATGGCATTTGTGTTAAAGACATTGACTAACCTGTTACCTTCTCGGAATATTAATGCATGGCCTCAGTGAAATATCTTGCAGTATATTCAGGCATCCATACTTGTTTTGGAAAAAATACCACTACCTTCAAATGAAGTTCACAAACTTTTACCAAAAAACACATAACAAATTCCAGTGCAATATAAAAATCTCAGCTGTTGTTTCTTTAGCAGGAATGTAAGGTAAATGCAAGTCAAAAGAAATATTAAGATGCAATATCTAGCCGAATAGATACCACATTTAGCAGAATATGTGGGATCATCAATCTAATATGGGAAACATAGGACCCTGAGGTCAACATTTGACAAGTAGTACAGGAGAAATTGTTTTATAAAAATATTCCTGTTTAGCCTCTAACCCTTCACACAGTTTCCAACAATAATTTTCAGTCTGAAATCTCTGTCCTCTGTGGGAAGATGATGCTAAGTCCCCCTTCTGCAGGTGTAAAAATGACAGGGGATGGAAAGGGTTAGTACAAGCTACATTCCAGGTGTTTTAAACACTTGTTCCTAAAAGCCTGGCCCAAAATAAAAATATCAGACCTAAACAATCAGAGCAAACTAGAGTCTCTGGGTCTGTTTTGGAACTCCTCAGGAGCAACCCTGTAGAGAAAATTCCTAAATGAATCTTCTGTTTGCCCTTACTTGATCTGGGATTACAGAGACGAAGCTCATTCTGGCAACTTACCTAGAAACTCCATTTGTAGATGCCAAGAACTGCTCAGAAGAAATAAAGAACACCTTGTGTGACAGTGGCAAGGTTTTCTACAAGGAAAGTATCATCTTTACAAGGCAGACGTGCAGCACAGAAGCACCGCACGTGCACTGGACCGGGCATTTCCCAGGGCAGACCCCACTGCCTGTGTGCTGCTGCTGCTGCTGCTGGCCGGGCTCTCTGCAGGGTCAGGGGCTGCTCCGTGCCCACCTGGGGGACAGTGATGGCAGCAGGTGACAGTACCCGCCTGGCAGGCTCGGTGCCTCCAGGGACACCATCCTGCTCAGCACCTTGTTCTGAGGGACAGTCCCAGCTCTGCTGGGGTTTAGGAAACACAACTGAATGCAACTGAATCCATGCACAAGTCTGGGAACAAACTGTACTGACACCTCTCTATTCTAAGGACTTGGGATACAGGGTAGGAGTGGCAGGGTTTCGCCTGATGGAAACATTTAAATTGGGAGTATTCAGCCAGTGCTGAAAAAGGACTAAAGAAACTAGTGTTTTAGATTTAGCTATTATCTAGTAATCCTATTCTGTATATTTCCTCCCAGTTTGTTTCTGACATAGTTTGTACCTCTCAAAATCATGTCTGGGCATGACACAAACTATGAATTCATACTCAGAAATCCCCCTTTGAGCCAGCAGTGGACCCTCTGAGAAGCCAAAAAGTAGCAGAGGTAAAGTTCATGGTGCTTCTGGTCATATCAGCTTCAGGTGAGACTGCTCTTACCTGTCACCAGCCAATGAAACCCATGGGGACCCCTTACGAGTAGCAAGGTCCACCCCTGACTCTGCAAAGTGAGAGCTGGAAATGTGTCTGAGACTAATGTTAAATGAGGTTGTGTTTTGGAAGATCCGTCAAGGTCCTGCTCATCCTTCCACTTTCTTCATCCTGATTGTCTTCATCGAGCTGTTCAGTAGAGAGGTAGCAATGCCTATCCGTGCCCTTCTCAGGAAGTAAAGGAGCCTAGTTATTCCTAGACAATGTTTTTCATACTTAGATGAACAGTAGCTTTAAAGTTCTTGCACACACTTACTCTAGTAAGAAAAAATTCCTTTGCTCTGGCAAATAACATGAGCTCCAGTGCAAGCTGCAGAGGACTCTGCAGTTCCCTCTGCCATGTGATCCAGCAACAATAAATAATGACAGAATCAAAAAGCATGGAACCCCTTTTCCTGTAGCAATATATATCTTTCATAGAAACACTCTGATCTCACAGCAGTAATGCACCATTATGCCCCTGAGGCCACTCCTCTGATTCCACATTTTATGGACCAGCTCTTTATTCCTAAATTCAGCAGATGCATGGCTTATAGCTGGTCCCAGCATGGAATGCATCACAAGCAGCTTGTCTATTACAAGTGACCTGCTAAAGAGAAGAAATAGTGTTTGTATCCTCTGTAGCATTTTTAAAGCTGAAAAAGGAGACGTGAAAGATTTCTTTTTTTCTGGATCCTGTGTATTGCTCAATATTAAGTATTTGGCATACAAAAAAACCCCTGAAGACCCATCATTCATTCATTTTTCTCTTGGAAACAGAGGATGAGTAGTGGAAATTCAAGACAACTAGAAATTATCTCCAACTGCTCTCTGGGATTTTGGCTGAATAACCCTTCTCATATGGAATTTTAAAGGCTTTACTAATAATAGTATTTTTAAAATAATCTGTTTAAACTGTTGTGGAAAGTTTTATAGGTTTTAAAATTTTTTTTTAAAGATTTCTGTTCAAATGATCCTTATGCTTTTCCTATAAGTAAGAGGCTGTTGTATTTGTTGCTATTATAGCACAGTGCAAACTAAGTAGCCACAGAAGTCTTATGTCCTTAAAAATGGTGTCTAGTACAGCTGTCCTTCCAGACCACAGACCCGCTATCTAGTGCCTGCTTTTGGGGTGCTGAGGTGGGCTGTTTGAAGGTTTGAAGTGGTGCACAGCCCATTATTCTGGTAAACAGCTATCCAAACTCCTGAGATAATGCCAGCCAAATCTATATGTGTGTGTCTGTGCACCTGTGCACACACACACACACACACACACACGTGAATCAAATCAGTGCAAAAAATATTTTAGGGACACGTCCACGGCAGCACTGGAAGCACAGGCATTCTGGAGTGGTGATGAGTAAAGGCTGCAGCTTGCACTGCCTGAGAGCTGGGGCTGTTCCTGTCCTGGCTGACGAGTGCTTTTCTCCTCTGGACGTGGCTGAGGAGCAGTTCCACCTTTGGGGTGTGCTTCTGATTGTGACCATGAGCAGCAGGGCCACTCTCAAATGCAAGGTCATGATTCTTTTCAGCAGATATTGCTGGACTGGCCATTGCCAGCAGCGTAAAGAGCACCTAAGAGGAATTCAGGATCCGTTTATTTCCAGTATTTTTCATGTCGTTCCAATCCCAGAATCCTGCAGCTAGGTCATAGCAGTATAGGTTGCTTGAGCTGCCTCCTGCAAGTTTTCTCCCTCTCACCCTTCTCCATTTCATTCCCAGAGCGTATTTACAGGTCAGCTTTCTCAGTATCTTTGGGTAAATGCTTCAAACAGGCATCCTGGAGCTGCTCACAGCAGACACTGACTTGGGAAGGGGATGCAGAATTAAAGAGGATCATTATGTGCATATGCCCTGGTCAAACACCCCCTGCACACTGTGCCAGGTCCCAGTTGTGGGGAATCAAATTGTCAATAGCCTGACTATTCTGTAACCAGACACCAAAGCATATGGCACAAAGCAGATTAAATATTTTCTTTCTCTCTTGTTTTCCTTCTACTGGCTCCAGCAGCTCTCCCTGCCCTGCCCATAAAGGCCAGCTTTGTGTGTGAAGACAAACCAGGCCAGTGCTTTGCCTCTACAACTCCAGCACAGAGATAAAATGAAAGGAGAAGCTGTCGGGAGCTGTGAAAAATATTACACTGTGTGTATTGACTGAATGAACATGTGTGCCCTAAAAAGTGTAGAGAACTGATAGTTTTGATTCCTTCATGGGAAGGAGTGGAGTAGTGTTCTGCAGCTAAGTGCTGGTGATACAATGAATATTTAAACTATGAACTTGTACTTTCTCAGGCTAAGTTCTTCAACGTCATTTCCTCAATTGGGAAGACAGGCCAGTCTAAAAACCTCTCTGTTACCTGATCACCCAACTTGCTCGGTATGCTACCTATGTCAGAGTTTGAAATTCTCTCTTTACCAATGGTTTATTTTGCAGAATGTATACTGCCATTTACAAAGCAAAAAAGATATTGGGGAAAGGAGAAGGCAGTGGAAGAACTAGCTCCCATGTTATGGAAAAATCTAATCTTACCTGAAACCATTTGGGCATCCAAATACGACTGCAGCGGGAAAAGGGAGGGAATGGACATTTCTTCCCCGGAATGGAATGAAATGTCTCAAACTAATACTTAGCCAAGAATCTTTATTATTGTTGCTGGATATCAGAATTATAAGGGAAAAGCTCTGAGTACTGATTGGGAGAACTTGCACTCTTGCTTCATGGTGCTTAAAATTTTAAAATAATCCCTGGAAAGAGGAGCGCAATTGGAATCACAGTTGAATGTGTTGATTCTTTTCTCTGCAAAGTCTACAGAGAGCCTTAAAAAAAGAGTGAAAATCATCAGTGTGGCCTTGAAACCTTATATAATGTTTCAGTGTTGGGCCAATAAAAAAATATCCTAACTGTTATTCTGTCTGAGCTCAGTCTTGAAGGAAATGTCGGACCAAGTAGGAAAAAAGTTCTACAGTTACAGGTCCTATAATTCTCAGAGCTTTCCCCCAAATACCCCCTATTTCCAAGCCCTGTCTCCAAACACTCAAACTGTGGAAGTGATAACCTGCAGACTTGGCAGTGTACATGACATTTTACTAAGGGAGCTAATACAAATATTATCTCAAGTGAAATGAGGGTTTAATTCTATTATCTGTGGCTTTTCTTTCCCTGGGGTCAAAAGTACAGAAAGTGGTCATGTTGTCTTTATAGCCCAAGAAACAAAAGACCTGTTTTTAAACCAAATATTTAGTCATCCAGAACTAATGTCCCACAGCAGTGATCTGAGGTGATCCGAACCAGTGTGCAGCTCTCCAGACACATCATTTCAGAGGCGCTGGTATGGAGCACAGCAGAGGATTCTCTTGGGGTGGCTGACACCACGGCCAGGGAACGAGGAGCAGGGACCCTGCAGGTACTGTAAAGAATCCCTGCAATTGCCTGTTTCTCCAAGAGTCCTACTTCTGGTTTTACACTGAAAATTCCATTCCCCATTGCTTTGTCTTTGTGCAGGTGGCAGGTGTGTGGCTGTGCATGACAAAGCCTTGTGCCCTGCAGAGAGCAGAGGGCAGATCCAGCGGGGTGCTGGTAGAGTGCAATGTCAATAGTGTGGTCTGGCATCCTGCGAGGCATTTAAATTATGCAGCTGTGATCAGAACTGTTCAGAAGGAGGAATCAGCATCAGCACAGATTTACTCTTTGGCTTTGACTAGTCACTCACTTTTAGCAGCTAAAGGGGTCCAGCCTCAGTTTTCTGCCTTTTAAACTGTTTGTGTCCCAGATTTTGGAATTCTGAAATTCTGGGACTGAAAAGCACCAAAGCAGATTTTTTTAGCAATGGAACTAAAATCTTAGTAACTCCAGCGCCTGAATTTTGTCTCCTCTGCTTCTGTTGAGAATAAGGGCTCTAAGGAGGTCATAGTCTGGACAAAAGACTTGTGGAACAGACTCATGGTACAGGAGCACTGTTTGCTAAACATGCTAGTTGACGTCGCTGTAGGTAATGAGTGCTGTAAGGAAAAATGACACGAGCTCGCTCTGACCAGGATTTTGGCAGTGGATCAGGTCAGAGGCTGTGCAAGAACTCGTGGAAGTGGCATGACCTGAAGGAATGTGCTGGGCAGGATGCCTGTACGTCCATGAGCTCTGCCTGTTCTGGTGAGTGACACTGCAAATAGAGCTGGGTATGCCTGAATCCTTACGGAATGTAAACCCTCAAATGATCATGGTAGTCATGACATTGGCTCAGGGGCTTACAGAATTCATCACTTGCCACAGCTCATGTCCCAAGTCAAACCCTTCAGACGGTCATTAATTTACAACCAGTGCTCACAGCACTGATTATTGCTCCCTAGAAGAATGACTCAAATGCAGTCAAATATTTTTAACGCTTCCCTCTCAGATCGCCGTTGCAAGACAGAAAGCTGGATTTTTTGTTCACTGCAGGTTCTCAAGAATGAGGTTAGTTATTTTCAAAATGCTTATTATTTTCTCTCACAAATCTCTGTTTTCTCCTTACATTCACTATGACTACATATGGTTGGCCAAAAAATTTTATAGGTACTTCATTTTACTGGTTTTGACTGGATAATATTACTTTCCTTCCAAGTAGCCGGTTTGGTACAGTGAAAGTGTGACCAAAGCTGTCAATAACAACCTGGTGGTGCAGTTTTTGGTGAGCAGGGTTTATACCAACCCAGCAGCAAGGGGCTGGGGGACACCCGAAGCCGGGAGAGGACACAGCCAGGACGGCTGGGCCAGCGGTGGGTGTCCCACACCACATCACACTGTGCACAGCAGCAGGAGCTGGGGGAAGCCAGGGGAATGAGGGGATCTTTGGGGGGAGGATGCTTGTCTTCCTCAGTCACTGCCACTGTGCTGGTGTCCCTCTGTCCCGGTGAGGGCTGAGCACCATCCTACCTGTGAGAGTCTTGAATTAATTTCTTGTTTTGCTTTGCTTGCAAGCAAAGCTTTTGCTTTACTGCTAAACCGTCTCAACTCACAACTCTTCCTGCTTTTGCCCTCCCAATTCTCTTATGTTCCCCATCCTGCTCTGGGGGAGAGGTGTGAATAAATGTCTCTGTGGGCTGAGCTGCTAGCAGGAAGAACCCACAACTTTTACATGACACAGCAATTGAGATTCCCAACTCACCCCAGATAATTTCTCAGGTAAACAAATGCAGCATTTTCTCAGGATTCAAGAAATATTCTCCATTTTCTCCTACTCCTAAAGTCATCTCAAATATTTCTGTCACAGGTTCTTTTTCTGACAGTGCATTGGGATAACTGGTTGCTTTAGTCAAGAAGAAACTGTAAAATATGTTTTGTTGACAGCATGTGCTAGAGTAATAAGATCTAATGCTGCTGCTGCAGTAATTACAAGTCAAATAGTCCTTCACTCTAAAAGATACTCTGCAGGCTCTGTTTGTTCAGATGGCATAGTGTCCTTTTGGTCTGAAGCAATTACTTGCATTTTCCACATAACAACTTCCCAAAGATGCCTTTGAAAATTTCTAAAGACAACATGTATTTAATACTTTAATATAAGCAGGTTTGATTCAATACAGATTGTTCAGAAGCACCAAATATCTGTGGATGTATCTTAGGTTGTATCTAAATCTGTACTTCCGTGCATAGTTTTGTGTCTGAAAGCAGTCCCAAGCCACATGGTCTGTGAAACAGCACAGGGAGCTTAGTAGAAATATAAACCATGTGAACTGTGATGCCACTAAATCACAGATCTTCCTTTTGTCTGTTTTGATAGCCCTTGATCCTCCAAGGACGTGGAAGTATTTTTTCAGTCCAGCAACTGAAAAATAAGGCCACTTTGGATTCTGGAAAGAAAAACATTCTGTTTAAATCCATCCCTCTATAATTTTGTTTTCAGACACTGTCTGTCAGTCTAGCCTTTGAAATTAGCACAAATACCCATGAGAAATTTAATCCTGCTCAAGGCTCTGAATTAAATACTTTGCAACGGATAAATAGTTGCCCTTTGACTTCCAAATGATGTTTAATAGTTGAAGCAGGTACAGTAACCTTGGGTAATCTGCTCATCAGGTTAAATAAATGGATATATTCGTTTCCTCTAGATTTCAATGTTTGATAATAGCAATGGGAACATAAAATCAGCACCACAAAAAAGAACCCAGAACTGTCTGCTATGCTTCGTGGAGTCTATTAACAAGCCTCAGAAAAAAGGATCGTTATTGCCCATGAAGTGACTTTGTGCTGCCCAGGGGGACAACTGGTGTTTCTGGGGTGAGGAAACCCCACTTCAGGCATGTTAGGTGTGCCTTGCCCAGGTGTAACTGCCCAGCAGAGCTGTTGACTCTTGGACTTAAAGGACCTGTGCTTAGTTCTGGGCTGCAGGGGACACTGGGGCTGACACCCTCATTCTGCTTGAGGTGGAAATGATGTCACTAAGCTTCTCTTCTCATGGTTTGCCCGTTCCTTGTCTGTATGTCAATACCCCTGGCCTTGCAGTTACTTGTTGGAGATAAATTTACTTGGAATAAAGCATAGAAAAAGAACATGACCACTTCAAAAAGTTAAAGGAACCGATATAAAGATTAGTTAAGAGATATTTTACATGTCATTGGGTATGCTCAGTAAAATCTTCATAAAAAGTCAAAATAACATTAGTATATTTAGATGAAAATACTTTTAAAATTCAGATTCAGCTCACTTAAGTGGCTGACAGAACCCATTATACAGTACATAGAAGTCAGGCAGTTCATGATTTCAAGATTCTCCTTTTTTTTTCCAAAGCAAATCAGGAAATAAAAATGAATCTCATGTAGAACAAAGTGTTACAAATGAACTTGGAGACAGCAATCTCAAACTCTGGGAGCCTCTTTGTTCATGAGTGTCCTGCTGCATTACCTCTGGGTAGGACACTGTTACACACTGTTCTCAATGTGAGTGGATATACTCAGCTTGGCTTCCTTATGCAAATCATCACAATGATTGGAGCATATACAATTACCTGCCTCGAATCCATACTCATGTGGGACAGACAGGCAATGAAGAAACAGTAAAATTCATTGTTTAATGTAAGTTATTGAGCATTTGGAGTGATGATTTATGGAATTACAAAGGTCTGACATTCATTGACCACTGAGTTACCCTTTGAATTATTCAATGCTTTAGAGATTATTTACTGACCTGCTGTGTCCTAATCTGAGCTGGTTCCTGCAGCAGTGCAGAACATTGCCTGCTGCTGCAGTGCATGCAGGACACATGCAGATTTTACATCCTGTTGGAAGTAAAAATAATTAATTATGTCCAAATGGATTTTGTAATATAAAGCTATAAAAGAAAGCATTATAGCTTATAGATCATATCAGTCAAGATTCCTCATATCCTTTTCCAAAAAGAGCGTAAGTAGCCCACACCACTACTATTCTAAGGCTGAAATCAGGTTAGGTCCCTGTTTGCCAAATCTAACAAACAAAGACAGCCATTTTTCAAAAGGTGAAAGAATTACACTGTACTTTCATCATCTTGGGCAGTAATTATATTCATGTGGCTGCTAAGGAGGTTTTGTGAGAAAGCGAGCAGCTTGGACATGCTTAGTGGCAGTTCTCTCTGGCACTAGCTCCACACCCCAGAAGCCCTTGCTTGCTGGAACAATAGTGGCTTTTTTTTTTTTTTTTTTTTTTTTTTTTTTTTTTTTTTACTTTTTGTCAACAAATAGATCTCTGAAAAGGAAGAAGAAGCTACAGAAACTTCCCACCTGTTTTTGTGTAATACTTAGAGATTAAATAGTCTTTGTCATATTTATAAGTAAAAGAAAATGGGAAGTTTTGTTATTAATTTCAGACTATGTTAAAATTAAACACTACTGTAGCATATCATGCTAAATAAAGTGAGGTTGATGGGGGGACTGCTTTTCAGAGAGGCATTGAAATTGCTAGAAAATGATCAAACATTTAGAGAGACTCCTGCAGGAGCTGATGATTCTGACAGAAGCTGTCCACAGCCCAGGTTAATTGAAGAGCAATGACGAGGCAAAGATGAGAGCTAAAGCAGATCTGGGCACGTGGATGGTAAAAGGCTATTGCATGAGAAGCATTTTTGGTACAGGTGAAGAATTCCCCCCAGCTATGCAGGTGACATTTACACAAGTTCAAATTAGACTTGCCCTATTAGGGCAAGGAGAAGGGGTATTCCTTAAGTTTTGATGAGTTATTGTGAGAAAATACTCCTTCCCAAGTTCTAAAGTGTGTCCCAAAGTCTTTCATGGTGCACTTTCTCTCAAGTGATTTTACTAATGTAATCCTTAGGTTAGCTGCATTCCCAAAAGGCATTTATAAATTGTTGCAAACTTTCCTGTACAGGTGTGTATAGCAAGTTGGCAAAGCTGCAGGAATTGAACTGTGCCTGGCCAGCGACCATAGAAAATGAGTAATCTCTGAATTTCCCATCAGCATGCAATAAACCAGTGGGTTATCTAAAGCTGAAGGGAAGAGTGCATCGAATAAATTTCTTCCAGGGGTGTTAAAGTAACATGCTCTGTGTTTGGGACAGATTCTGCTGGTAAATATCGTGATTGGCATTATACTTATTTGAATAAGTTATAGTTGTTCAACTCCTCCAAACACATAAACTACAGGTATTTGGATTTCAGAACAGCACAGAGTGCTTCTCTCTCCCTGTCCTTGCCAAGCACTTTCTTCAGGGGACATCACAGGTGCTGTGAACAATCACAGTGGTTAGGCAGTTGCTGACTGCACTGCTTAGGCTGTTGCAGTGCCCAGGAACAAAAACAAAAGGGCTCCAAGAGTTTGGGACAGAATGCTCTGGGTCATGGGATGACCCAGCCCTTAGAGCCACAGCCTGCTCTGTGCCACACGCCTGCAGGACTCTGGCTCAGGGAGGATTTATTTCCTTCCTGCAGACAGGCTGGGAGTGTGGGGGTGCCTGCAGGTGGAAGGTGAGGTGCCCTGATCAGTCCTGCCAGCTTTCAGGGTTAGCAATCGGTGTCTCAGTGGAACACTGGATTTCTTGTCCGCTAGCTGCAGCTGCAGTTGGTAGAATTTGCCATCCGCAGGGAAGGAAAGCTGGGGATCCAATGGCCATTAGGTGGTGCCCCTGTCTTGAGTTTTAAAAAAAAGCACACAAAAGCTCTGCTCCCCTCACTCTAGTTAAGCAAGTAGGAATAGCTCCAAGAAGGAAACTGTAGCTGAAGATTAAGTTCTATGGTGGGAACACATGAAGTGTACATACATACACACAAAAATACTCTTTTTGATCTCAAAAGAGATTTTGGCTGTTGAAACAGTTGGTAAAGGAGAGCAGTTGCTTCCAGTTAAGCTGGGTCTGTTATCTCCCTTCACTGCAGCCTCTGTCCCATGGGTGCATCTCACCCCTCGCCATTCTCACTGCAACTGGGCCAATGTCCCAGAGGGTTCTCTGATATGCAGAGAGACACTTTACACACCATAGCACATTTCTTCTGCATCACTGCCTAAATTTATGTATGTCTCTCCGCATTATTTTGGATTTTAACAATTTTTCTGACCAGTTTCAAATCCTGAAGAGCCTTGTATCGTAACCTGCTGAAAGAAATGCAACACAATAAAATTACTTATTTATCTGTATTTTTTTTTTTACTCCTTTTAATTATGATGTTGTCTGCCCCTTTCCCAGTGGTGAAAAGACATAGTTATTATTCAAAAGATCGAATCCAGCTCATGACATAATCTGTCTAATTGCAAGTGACCCACAGAATTGAGTGTGATGTCTTTTTGCATGTCATGTACAGTCACCTGCCACTGTTTGCTGTGTTCTGTGCCTTCGCTCATGGCACAAGGTAAGTGAGCCAAATACTGAACCTTTCCTAGCGACTAACAGGGAGAGAAGCTCAGAGCTGCTGACTGCCTGCCTGAGTGCTCATTTAGTCCTGGCTCCACTGCAGCACCTGAACATCTTGTTCCATTGAACTAAGTTTGCCTGCAAACAGGGAAGATTTTAGGAAAACAAATGTTCCCTGACTTGGATATTTTAATTTCAGCTGCTTCCTAGGTATAACTTAGAAGAGCAGCAGGTGAGGTGAGGGTACTGCTAAGGGTGATTGTGTCTGCCTTGCTTTAGAACATATTTTACCTTTTTTAAAAAACAAGCATCCATATTTCCTGTCCATGGATCCAGGATATTCTGACCAGCTGGACAAAAACAGCTGGTAGGAGTAAAGACCTGGGAAGGTGCCTAGTGCTCTTGGGGTCCAGCAATTGCAGGAACCTCGTTTCTCCACACCAGCTTTTCCATTAGCATAATTGAGAATAATGAACTGAACCAAGAACCTTAAGGTTGACTAATAACTGCAGCTTCTCTGGTGATGAGAATAATTTCATATCCTATTATTAGCAGATCAATGTGAATAATTTGCAGACATACAACAAAAGCTACCCCTTGCAGAAATTTGATTGTAGTTTTTAAGTAAAATTTAAACAACTCCATTTTTATGATTTAAATATTATGTCTCTGATTTAATCTCTTGAAACATTCAAAATCCCTATTATTTTTGTCAGTTGCTTCCTTACCATTACAAGAAACCAGAACCTTATCCTAATTCCTTATTTCTTACCTTACATCACTCTCTCTATCCCAAATATTGCTCTTGTAAAACGTACATCAACATGGGGAACCTCAGCTTGGGATAAGCAGAAGCAGCAGCTGCTGCTGCCCTGTGCAGCCCCTCTCAGTGAGCTGCCCACCGTGCTGGCTTCCCTCTTCTGTGGCCTGTTCATGTTAATGCTGAGCTGCTTAGGAGGAGAGAGTTTCTGCAGTTCTTCTGGCCTTGCTGGCATGGAAAATTATCTTCCCTCCTGCACATCTGCTGAGCATAAAACTGCAGTGTTCAGCTGGAGTGAAGGAACAAAACAGCAGTCATTTCGTTTTGAAACAGAGATCAAATCACCTGCAAACTCAAGTGAGCTGGCACTGGACCTGGGTGCTCTCTCCAGTGAGCAGGTTATTGGAGAAGGTCCCAGGGATGGGCAGCTCCTGTGCTTCACATCACAGCTCTTCAGTCAGCACTTCCAGGGGCTGCACAGGGAGGCAGAACTCACTGCTCCTGCTTTTGCTCGAGTGATGCTGCAGATGGTCTGTGTCAGGGTAGTCCAGAGACTGGGAAGATGTGAGTTTGTCTGGGGCTGGTCAGACCTGTGCACAGCAGGCTCAGCTCTGAACTGCGGTGCTCAGTGAGATTCTTGTGCTGGAAAGGAGTCATTTCATCTCTCTCCAGCTCTGGAAAACCGGTACCTGCAGGGCACCAGTGAGAAGTGAGAAGAAGGATTCTCTCTGAGATGCCATCACTGTACTCATCCCTCCAAGATTTGCAGGATCTGCCCACTGTCTCAGCATTTTATGTGCAGTTTATGTCAGCCATTCTCCTGACCTTCACCCTGACTAGGGAGGGCTCACTGCAGGATGATCACCACATGTTTTGTTTATTCTTTGGTATTTATTTAGGCTGTGTTAAATTTTTTAAAATACAACTTGTTCATTTTAGGGGTGATTTCCCACCCCTCCCTCCTTTTTAGTTTCCTAAAATTAATGCAACTAATATGGAAAGTATCTTGGAAATTTGCAGATGCAGATGAAAGCATATCTCTGGTGCCACTTACCTGCACTGGACCTGACCCTCACCTGTGGATTGACTTTGTGTCCTGAGCCTGGACCTGCCTGGCTGTCACAGACTTGCTGGATGATCAGGGCTCGCTGCTGACACCGGCTGCCATCCCTGGGCTTGTCCTGATGTGCCCACCTTGTCCAGGTACTCCAGGACAGGCTGCACCTAAAGAGGTCCCTTTACTGCCAGTCATGCTGTCAACTTTGCCCCCAGCCCTTGCAAACAGTTGCCCTTTGCTACTTCTTGGCACCTGCTGCATTTCTAACTTAAATCATGTTTTCTTGAAAATACTGGGCTGCTGATACTGTCTCTGACTTCTTAGTCTATGGGGATATTTTTAACAAGCCACTACGAACTTAACAAAAAGTAAATGTGGTGCTCCTGTGTGCCACTTGTTCCTTCTATTTCAGGGTTTCCTGGAATTCCTAATACACCTTTTCTTGCAGGAAGTTCACTGTGAATCCACCCTGATGCTAGGTGAGACAAGAAATATTCTGGGGACATTAGGGCTCTGAATTTGCTGTCAGAATTACTCTCAGCAGTTCAGCTCCAGATCTAACTGGAGCCAGAGTACAGTTCCTCACTATGGATGGGGAGAAATTGAACTCAACAGATATTTTCTTTGCCTAGAATTCCACTAACTGAGGGCACAGGGGCCAACTGAAAGGAAAATTGAAAATAAGCATGGTGCAATTAACAGCCAGCTTGTGTTCTCTTAACCTCGTCGTTTTCTTTTGCTAAAACCAATTATAGTCCAAGACAGGTTCTGAATTTGTAAGCTGAAGTCACTCTTGGCTTCTGTGAAGATGAGCATTTGTTTCTCTTGTTCCTCTTTGTTTTCAAACTTCCTTTCTCATTAATATCTTTTTGACCTGAATGAAAAGCTGTCCATGGACTGTTATGGACTGTGTTTCACTATAATTTCATCTGGCTTCTTGTAAGCTATTCTTACAGGAGCCAGCCTGCACCACAGGCTACTACCTGCTCTGGGAGCACTGGGGAAGGCTGTGTGGCCACTGGTGACATGCACAGACACACCTGGGAGCGCATGTGTGAGTTTAACCCTGTCCTGCCTGCACTTGGTGTCTGGAGCTTCCCAGGGAGCAGCGCACAGCTATCAGGTTATTAGAATCTAACCCAAGGCTGTCAGACCAAGCTTATGTACTGGTGTGGGGCATCTGCTTCTGAAGCCACATTGGCAATCAGTTTGCACCTGTAAATCATCCGAGCCAGGGGTTTCCTCAGTGCTTTCAACTTTTTCACAATTCAAAAAGCTGCCATAAGCTGCTGAGTCTTTGACTTATGAACAGCCAGATCCTGGTGGGTTGGAGGTGGAGCCCTAGCCAGGACACAGCCCAGAGATTTCCGCATCACTGGAGGGCTCTGTCCCTGCTGGCAAACGGGTCCCGTGCGTGTGGCCACCTGACCCTCTGGCCAGGATTCTGCTTTCCCAGCCTTGGCAGCAGAAAAGATAATTTGCATCAAATCTTGACTTTCTGTAGGCTGACTGCATTGCAGGTTGACTTGGAGCAGGAAAGTCCATCTCTTGTGGACATTTTTAACGTTCAGACATAATATATTGAAAAGTAAAATGCATTCAAATTAGAGACTAGGTGTAACAGCGTTAGCGGCTTACCGCAGCTGGAATCCAGGGCTGAGCTAGGAGCTCAGGGCTGGCCAGCTTTAATTTGGATCACATGGCATGCCAGAATGTGTGCACTGAGTCTGGAAGGGTTTCTGTGGGTATGGCAGGGGGTAGCCAGCACCAAAATAGCAGCACAGATCTGAGCAGTCAGCCCAGCTTCGCTCTGTGAAACCAAGCACTGAGTAGCTACACCATCCCAGCGACGGAGAGATTGATCTCAGCAGGATGGCCCAGCCAAATAATTGTGTCAATAACAAGGGGAGTAAAATAACTTCTCACTTTTCTGAAGACCCCTGGGCTCTCCCAAAGCAGGACCGGCACAGGGTGGTGGGGCTGTGCAGGAAGTAAGGACTCCATCCGCTCCTGGGGAAGAGCCCGCACTCTCCAGCCTTGGAAAGGTGCAAGGAGGGAGGTGCTGGCCCTTGGTGCAGAGAAAATAAAAACACCCCTTGGTGTTTTTATTCATAAAAACCATTGAGTGAAAAATTATTTTGTACCCCCTAATAATCCTTTGACCCAATTACTGAGCTTGGTTGGACAATCTAGCTTTATTGCTCTCTGGAGATTTTCTCAAGAGGCTAAGAAGTATCCTGATACAGTGGCAGTAAAAGAAACTCATTGGACTAATTTTCACATCATGCTCCACAGACTGGCCAAGTGCAGAAGTATCAAGCCAAGAGCTACAAGTATGAGTGAAATGGGAAAACTCTGCCCACTGTCGCTACCACAACGCAATCAAGCTCTCCCGCCAGCAGAGCATTAGACTCTTATGCTTTATTAGCTAATTACAGACGGGAGATTCATTCAGCACTGTTGATAACAGAGTGCTGCCTCCACTTGATACTTGTCAAGAAAATATTGCATCTGTCTTGGAAAGGAATTTCACCACCTCTGCTTGGAATGGAAGAATTGTGAAGTGTCCCAATAGTAAATAAACATCAGAACCTGAACATTTTCATTTCTTTTTTTGCATTATATGCTTGATTTCCTTAGCTACTTTTAAGAGCTCTGGAGAACAATGTCCAGCAAATATTCTCATTTCCTGCCTGTGAAAAACCAAAAATATATTGTGGTTTTATTTGTTAACTCAAATACTTTTTCATTTATTGCACTAATGATTATAAGGAAGGTAGTGATAAAACAGTAAGCAAAGAACATGTCTGACAGTCCAATATGTGCTACATGTTGGAGAAGAAAGAATAAAAATCGCTAAGGTTTCAGCAGACTGGGTTTCTTTGAGTGTAACATCTCCTTTCCTTGATTTGGGATTCCTGCTAGCACAAGCAGAGCTGATGCTTGTGGCAGACTCACTGACACTGCCTTCTTGCTCTTAAGTACCCCCTGAATCTTCACCTTTATTCTGCTAAATAATACAGCCCATTATCTGCAGCTCCCCTCAAGACATTTCAAGCAGTTCTTAGTGTCAGCTGTAATTCTTCCAGTAACTCAATCCAGGATGGGTTCTCACTGTTTAGCAATGCTTTTGAACTCTGTAGCTCCTTGGAAGCAGTTGATAAATTCATGTAAACTACGCCTTTGGGATAATAGAATATACCACTTTTTTTTTTTTTTTCTTTTTTTTTTTTTAATTTGTAAACAAAATAAAATCCATTCCCATTTTTCTGGGAGTGCAATTGGCCTGGTAATGAGATCCCAGGCTGTGCTAGTTTCAAAATCCACATGTCTTTATCAAAAGAGGAGAGTGTCCTGAATATTAACATAATCAGGGTCCCACCCTTGGAAAGAACAGCAGATGGGATGAAACATGGAAATTAAAATATGAGTTCTTCTTTTCTTGAGAGCCCAAGTGTGATCAATAGATGGTTGTAAGAAAACAATGTGCAAAGATACTAGAACTTCTGTGTCAGCTGCTGAGCATTACTCCTCCTCCTCACCCAGTTGCTGACAGATTAAAGATTGGATCAGCAGCCACAGAACTCTCTTGGCAGCTCCTGCTCCAGAGATGAGTTGCTGTTTCCTTGCTGGCCCTTGTCAGGCTGGGATGCATCTGAGGCAAGAGTGGGGAGGTGCAGACCCCTGGAAAATGGCAGGAGCCTGGTGCCTCCAGGACAGGGATTGACAGGTAAGCATGGGAAGGAAACACAGTTCTGTCCTTACCTCATCTTTCCAATATTTATTCCAACTTTTCCAATATTTCCAATATTTCCTCTTCTCAAACATTGGTGATGCATGCCCCATTACAGTAGATATGTATCTGTAGACAAGCTGCAGTTGCTGGGTCACTGTGTCACAGCAATAATCCTGTGCCAGGGTGAAGATAGCAGTCCTTTAGGCTATTTCTATATCCTTTAGGATATCTCTGTGCTGCTGCTGCAATCACAGCTGTAGTCATAGCTCTGGAGCAGCACAGCTCTGTGTGAGCAGTTACTTGGGCTGCTAGGTGTAAATCACTCTGGGTAGGAGAGCACTGGATTCCACCAGCATGTCTGCAAGTGCTTTGCAATGCTGAGAACAAGACTAGGTACATTTCTCCAGTCTTGTACCACCTGAATAATACATATTATATATATGTATATATGTATATTTTTAATATTTTTTTGAGAGTGTAATGTGTGTGCTCTTTGCAGAGTCTGACACTCAGGATGCTTTGGTATGTGTGGACATTCCTGCTGGCTCCCTGACAGAGGCTCAGACAATTTGACTCTGTCTAATCTCTCTCCTCACCCTCACTGCAAAAGTACAAATGTAAAAGACAGGAGCTATTCCTGTCACACAAATGCTTATCTAAAATGTCTTTTCTCTATTTCAAGTTATTCTGCAGCTTATCAATGGGACGCCTGGATAGGAACTACCATCTGAAATGGACAGGAGGCTCTTCAAAATAATTATTGTTTTTAGGGTACAGCAATCTGTGGCAAAGAGGGGAGAATTTGGAGGGATATAGTTGGCAAGATGTTTTTATAGGATGTTTTGTCTTTGGTGAAAGCACTTGTGTTATATGGTGACTAATGCCATGAAACCTCTCCCCTGCATCCCATTTCTGAAATGCTAGAGAACCTGATAATCTCAGCATGCTCAGTACAATGAACACACACCTACCGAAAGCAGATTAGAAAGATTTTTTATGTCTTCCTGAGATATTGCTCTCCCTTTTGGTGAGTTTTTACATGTGTCTTGGATGGAATTTTTAGAGGTTTTCAAGGTTCTTGAGACTGTTAATAATACTGCTCAGGCCCTCAGGGAATGAACAAGATGGTGTAACAGGTTGTTTCCATCTCTTATTTCTGTGTCTCTTTGATTTAAGGATTTTCTGCATTTATTGGCTGTTGCTTCTCTTGGCCACTCGACACACTGTGTAGTGATTTTACCGATCATGGGGAATGGCAGAGGCTACACGAGCCCCCCTGTTGCCATAGAAACACAAGAGCATCCAGCTGGCTCTGCCCTCGCTCTCCCATACCAGCCCCCACGGGAAGCAAAGATTCAGCCCTTAAAATAAAATTTAATCAATTTGATGTTAAGTTTTGGAAGCGATTTTCTTTTTGGTGCCTGGTCTCCTGACAGATGTTTTCATGCAGATGTAATTATTTACATTACTAATATTTTATTAAAATTACAGCAACTAATTATTAGCACCAGTAACACTGTAGATTCCAGAGCCATCATTAACTCCTATTGTTTGTGTGCTCTAAAGACTAAAAGCGTTTGTGTTTCAGTCAGCTACTGAAGCAGCCACAGAGGGAAACCTGCAGCATGCCGTGAGAGATGTAAGGCCAGAGAGACTGTGGGAGATGTTTGTGGGGGCTGGTGAGTCCAGGCTGGGCTGTGTCCCCAGCCAGCCCCTGCCCCAGCACTGCTGCTCCTCATGCACTGAATCGTGTTTGTGTGTCTGCACTTCTCAGTGCCCTGCAAACCCTGCTGTGCACTGTGCTGTGGCCTCGCATTTGGAGTATCTCACTCAAAACTGATTTTTCTCTTTACCGATGTTTTTCAGACTGCTGTGCCTTTTATGGGAAAGTGCTGGCCATGCCATGGGCTGCAGCTGGACACAGGCCCAGTGTGAGTCCCCTGACATGGTTCCATGATCACTTCAGCCTCTAGAATTCTGTTGCTTTCTCCTCCTACTGCCATTTAAGCATGACAGCGTCTTCAGGTCCCAAAACAGCAAAACACTTTGTAGCACAAGTTCTGCTGGTTCCTGTGATCCTCGTCTCAGGTAGCATGACTTTATCTTTGGGTGAACAATAATTTCAGGTAATCTTTAATAATTTGCAGCTGCCAGGAGTCCCTGGGAACCAGGACATGTTGCTGTATTCAGTCGATGTGAGCCTGGGCTGGTTTGCTGTCATTGCACGTCCTAATGAGCACATACTCTGGCATCACAGGGCAAGGCTGCAGCTGGATACTTTAAACAGGTGGAGAGAAGCCATACAACTGTTGTTTTAAATTGCCATTACTGATTGAAAAGTGATAGCAAAGGTTTTTGCTGAGTGAGCTCTGCTTCATAAAGACTGAGCAGAATCAGGCCCATGACAGACAGGGTGCTAGGAAAGGCAAGTTACTGGAATTCCTGCTTCTCCCATTTGCTTTTCTCCAGTGACTGCTGCAGCCAGAAGAGTCCGGAGAAGAAAAAAAAATGTAAAGGATTTGCAGTATGAATAGCTTCTGACAAGCAAATACTGCTTCTCTGCTTACTCGGAAATTACATCAGGCCTTACAACCCCTTTCTTGTCCGGGTCTATGGGAGTAGGAAGTCTAAGAATTTTACCTAGGAGTTGGCTTTTACAGAATTTGCTGAAACTCGCTGTGAGATCAGTGGCAAACTTACCTCTAGTAAAAATGTGGAATTCTGTGACGAATAGCCCTCTAAGAGTGGTTCATGCTGCAAAAGTTTTGTCTTGCCAGGACTGGTTAGGAAATTATGGATGTGCCTGTAGGACCCTGTTTCCTGTGCTCCGTGATTAGATCAGGCTGTAAACTTTCAATTTAAAAAAATGCAATTGGTGTGTGCCTCCAGAACTTTAGGAGACAACCTTAGAATCGACGTGAGATGTAGCTGGCTGTGCAGGAACAGAGACAGCTGCCTGTGTTTGATGGAAGGCTGAAGAGATAACTGTGGCTCAGTAAGAGCTCCTGGCTTTTTCCAGCAGCTCCAGAGCCACCTGTGCCTCTGATGGAGCTGTGCACAGCCAGTGGGGACAGTGCTGGTGCCTTGGACGTGACCAGGAGCCAGCTGATGGTGCGGCTGGCATTGCTGGGAGCGCGCTGCTGTGCTGGGAATTGCCACGGTTCCCAGGGCCACAGCAGTGCTGAGCTTTGCTGATAGTCTCGTTTCTGTAACATAAATTTACAGGTTTTTCTTTTGTAAAACAGCAAAAGCATTGATGTCCTTGGTGTTGTTAAACTGAGTTTGTCCCTGTAAATCCTGCTGTTTTGGAGCTGGCTGTTCATTTTCCCACTCTATACTTTTATGTTTCTTGGAGAGCTCCTGTAACTTTACTCTTCCCTTCCCTCTCCTGGCTGACGTGTTTCTGATCTCTACCAGCCCATATAAAAGCCTAGAGAGGAGAAACACTCTCTGCTCTCTTTCCATAAACTGGTAAACCTCTTCCTGAGCCTCCACAACCCTTTGGAAGCTCACAAAGTACATTTCATAATTTCCAGGTACAGTGCATGAAAATTCTGCTAAGTAAACACTATAAAGTAGGTTTTGAGAAAATATTAGTCACCATTATGCAATTCCAAAACCAAAACCACAAAGAGATTGCCAGTATATTTTGTTTTATTGGTTGTGACTGCAAATACTATGCACACAAAGGAAACCTTTGAAAACCAACCAGCTTATGTTTGTATGTATATTACTCTTAAAAGGCAATTTGTCTAGTAATCTCAGTGTTAATTTTTTTCATCTGGTACACACTGCTGATACACCAGACAGTTTTCTGTAACACATCTGAAAAATTCCATGTAGAGTGATTTTTAATTTTTTTTTTGCTTATCTTATTTGTAATTTTCTGAAAATAAATTTACCTGCTTTTCCTTTTTGTCTTTGCTATTAAAGCTAGTGAAGATAATATTTTCATACAGTGTCTTTTAACTTCAAAGTTTTCAAAGTAAATAGAAGCAATGTGCACTCTATTAGAAAAAAAATGCACAAAGTACCTAAATCCTAATTTTTCAGGCCTGCCAGTGCTGCATCTGTTTAAACATGTTACTTATATGCATGTGTACAGTACAGGAAGCTGGACTGCTTTCCAGAATCGCCTGGAGTTGTATCTTTTTTTTTTATTCCTCTCTTTCTCAAAACAATTTTAAATCTACAAAAAAGGTCAGGGGAGGTCATGATTCCTGACCCAACACTGAACTGAGCCTGCCTGTTCCGTGCGTTTGATGATCCGACCAGGGTCACTGAACTGGGGGTTATTGCTGGCTCCCTGTGTCTACGAGGCACAGCCTATCCCAAACAATTTTCAAATTACCACTGGCATGAGGCTGTCAGGAAGGATAGTAGCTGGGAATGTCTAGACGCTGCCGCCAGGACGAGCTCCCCCAGAGCGGGGCCGGGGGCTGCCCAGCCCCAGCCTGAAAGACAAAACTCCCATCACGTGCCCTGCAATTTGCTCCAGGGGTTCAGCCAAAGAATTTAAGATAAGGAAATCTATAGGCATTACAACTGGGAGAATTTTTAACTGCTTTATTGCTTTCCATGGATTCTAAAGCCAGTTGTCTGCTTTTATGAGCTCTTTAAATCACACATCAGTTTCTCTTGGCTCCAGTCACACTAAACTGTCTCTGAATTTATACTGGTTCTTCTTGACTTTATTATTTAGAAATTAACATAGAGATAGGACTTTAAGTTTGTATCAATGAATGCTCACCCTTCTGTGAAGGATGCCCAACCGTCCTTTGGGGTGTGTTTAATCAGGGCCACGGGGGTCTTTGAATCACGTCTTTTTCTGATTCATCCCTCTGCTTAAGCAGAGCTACAAGGGAAAAGAGAGATTAAATACACCTTCTACTCTTTCCAGCTCAGTTCATTGCATTTTTTTGGAAATTTCATTCAGATTGTGCTGGTAAATTACTTAACAACGATATATCAAAATTTATTCGTACCATCATTCACTCATTAATAAACACCCTGTTATTTACAGTAACAACACAGTCATTTTGAACTTCACACTTACGGACATTTTGAATGGAAAAGCGCCCTGCTCAGTTGTGTTGGGTTGGGCACCCCAGCTGTGGGAGGGGGCAGCCCTGCTTTGCTGAACAGAGCAGCACCTGACAAACCCCGCGTGTTTCTCTAAAGCTGAATGGTGACTGTTTCCCTAAGGAAAAGCAAAGCTGTGTGAACACTGCAGTGCTCTATGTCCCTTGCTAAGATGCACCATTCTCCAAAGGGACAGCTTCCCTGCTTCCCCTCGGCCCCACTGTCACACAGTTTCACAGTGTCAGTGGGAAAAGCTTTCAGGAGCCCGTGTTCCGTGTGTACTGTGAGCGCTGGATGTGTCTGACAGCAGATGCCCAGCTCCACATGGCAGGCTGGCACGCAGCAAGGACGCGGCTTTGGTCCCAGCCGAGCGCTGTCACTGCACCTGGCCTGTCAGAGTGCCCTCCTCCACTGCGTGCAACATCCATGCTTGCTCTCACTCAGCAGAAAACAGGCTCTCTCAGTCAAAGCTAAACTCGCAGCACAAATTACTTTACATTTCAGTTGTTAGCTTAAGTGCAATTTAATAACAAAAGAAAAAAACCCCAAAGAGATGATGCTACACTTGCTATAAATAAACTCTTCTAAAAGGCGGTGGCATTAGGGAAATGCCAGTCCTTACCTGGCTCCCAGCAGAGATCTTTCAGGGAAGCTGTGATGGCACCTGTGCCTCAGCCTCAGGCTGCAGATGGACTTGGGGAAAAAGGAGAGATTGCTTTGCTCGCGCACTGCAGCCTGTGAGCCCACGCGGAGTGGCGCGGGGCACGCTGCTGGCAGGCAATTACAGGTGCTAAGCTTGTCCTAACCCTCGCAGGGCACAGGCACAGCTCTGCTTTTGAGTGGGCTGTGAGCGCTGCCAGGGCTCTCGCTGCCTCCTCCTGCTCTTGGGGCAGCACCAGCCCAAGGAGCGCAGCCTCCTCAGCTGCTGCTGTCCTGGCAAAGGACAGCTGCCACACTAAGCTTGGGGATAACTTTTACCGCTTCCTTTTGCTAAACTACATCAGAAAATTAGTGCACATAAAGTAATGCACTTCACATTCCCCATGTAAGAGGAGCTCCTTCTAAGGACACTTTCCCCCCCTTTTTCCATGTTTCTCCATTAGCTTATTCCATTTTTTCAATTCTTGCTAGTTGACCACGAAAAAGATGCCTTTGTGCTTTCAAATGGGAGTTAATCAAGAACAGTTGAGGCAAGTTATTTTATATGAGCTGCCTTCAGGAGCTGGCCTTCATCTGCTGAGATTTTCAGCCCAAGTACGACTACAGGTTAGTGCACCTTGCGTTACTTTTTCTTACATCCTGTAATAATTGTGCAAAACAACAATTTTTCTAAAGTTGCATCTACCTGTTAATAATCCTATTTTAAACTAAGTCTGTTTCTCATGAGCTCACATATAGTTGTATGATCCCATTTCTGAGGATGCAAGAAAAAAAATCAGTCTGTTCTCCTTAAGGCAAATGTTTGCAAAGAAATGTATTGCTCATCTATGACCTGCCTATTACTGCTTCAATCTAAGTGCATGTGCAAATAAGAGCTCTTGCATTCCCGGCTGCCTTCCCTACTCACCTGGCAGCTCCTCGCTGGTGCATCTGCTCTGTGCTGGCTCAGGGTGCTGGCAGCTCGCCCTGCTCACCCAGTGCCACTCCAGGCACTCCTGCACTGCACGCATCAGCCAGTGGCAGACTGCAGCTGGACAAACTGGCCACAAATGCTCTTAGAAACTGAGCGGTGAGCCTCTCAGTGGACAGGGCAGGATTTAACTTGCACTGAGGCAGAGGAAAATTCAGTGAACAAAGAATGAATTGGGACAAGAGCCCAGCCAAGAACAAAGATTCTCCTGGGGCACTACCTGTGAGTGATATGAGTTCTGTAATCTGGGGCAGAGCTAGTTTTGCTGAGTGTGGTATCTGCATATGGTATAAAAATGCATTTCTACAGAAGACAACTTTTGTGAGCAGAGAAGAAGGTCTCTGATTTAAGGCATGGGATGTAGTTTTGATGTCTGTTTTTAAAGAATGCTTCTCTGAATACTCTAACTTGAAAAATCCTGTTGAATGTTAAAATGCAGAAGTTGAATGTCTAATTCAAAGAAGAAAATTTAGAATGAGAAAAAGGAACCCTATTAGTCACCATGAAACACAAAAGGAAAACACACTCAGAGTGCTGTCCAGAAATCAGTCAGTGAGAATTCCCAGTATCTCTGGACTTTGCTCACTGTATCATTGTGGCTCTTTTTCCCCCTTGTGCTTCTTGCAACTATCTGCTATAGACCTTCCTAACTCTGAAGTATTTAAAGATATGTTTTAAAGAATAATCGGTAGCACTTTTCAACTAAAAAAATGGAAACAAATAGCTCAAACAATTCATCTCCCAGTGTGCATGGGAGTTAGAGAAGCCCAAGGAATAAAATCATTGCTGTTACCCTTGTGGTTTTGGTGCAGTGGAGGAGCACAGGATCAGGCAGAGCCCCCCTCCCAGGACCCCAGCAGCATTTCTCTGGGGCTGGGACGGGGCTGCTGGGGGCCACAGCTGGCCCCACTCCAGCTGGCCATTTTTATTTACCTATGGCAAACAGCTCAAAACTCAGGAGAAAGGCAAATTATTGGTGGATCTAAGTTAAAATTCATGTTAGCTGCCTTCTTCACTCACAAAGCCCTATCCCCATCTCTGTGCAGTAGGTGATGAAATACGGAATTTACGGAATGCCACTGGTGATGCCCCATCCTGGAGCTGCCCTGCCAGCCTGGGAAGCAGTGGCATTGCCTTTCTGCTTTTCCTGCTGGCTCCTGCAGCCTCTTTTGTTTTGTTTTGTTTTGTTTTTTGGTTTTTGGGGTTTTTTTTATCTCCCGGGTTCTCTGTGCTCTTGTTTATACAGAGGCTTCCTGTGTCTCTGGGTGCATGAATAATACACTTGATGGGATGTATGTGTGCATGCTGTCTCAGCCTGATTTGTGTCATCTCCTGGGCAAATATTTCAGGGTTATGTACAGTTTAGAAATTCATTTTGGAAGCTTCAAAATTATTGTAGCAAGTAGGGGAAATATAGCAAGTCGAGAAAAAGAGCATTCCCTGTAGATTTCTCAATCATGGGAGCACCATAATTTTAGTGATGAAATAATACTCCACAAGAAGAAGAAAGTTGCAGGTTTAGTGTTAGAAGAATTTTGAAAATAAAAAGAAATCATTATGAGGAACTCACAGAATAAAATTATAACGTTCAATTGGGTAAGAACAATTTTCTTCTAAAATATAAATTTGAAAGTATTTTTACAATGATGTCTTATATTTTGTGCATAAAGTCACTTGTGTGCTTAACTACAGGCAAGCCTTTAAATAAAAAAATAATTGGTTTATGTAGTCTGGAAATGTTTACTGAATAGGATTAAAAAGTAAACATACTATGCTTGTGCCAAATTGTTCCTAGCTAAGCCAACTGATTCTAAGTTGCAGCATTTTATCTATTGTCATGTTTTTCTTCTAATTCTCTGATGTGTTGATTACTATATGCTCGCATCAAACTCAAGATGGATGTGAGCATGTATATAACATGTCTGTCTACATGGGCTACAGAATAATTTTGTTTTTTTTTCACTAATTGTATCAACAGCAAAGCATTTTCAGTGCAGTGATCATTCAAAAATAAGATCTTTTCATGTGAGCAAAGCACTGTACCTTACAGCAGTAACTCACTCTCATTTCACACGATTTTGTAGGACTTCTGTATTCTGCTTTTGACCTTTTAAAGTATTGCAGTGTATGATGATAGTTATCTTTCACGAAAAAATGCTTCCAATAACCAATTTTCATTCTTGAAATCGTTAGAGCAATTTCTGTTTGATACAGATCATTAAGAAAGGCCAGCAGGTAGGAATCTGCTACAAATATCTGTGCTGGGCATGATTTAAGGAACACAAGTTTATTAATAGCATGTTTAATAAAAAGAGCCTCTCCGTTCTTCCCGTGCATGAATATCAAATCTGTTGGTACTTAGGGTGACGAGATGTGCTTCCAAGTGTAATATCCATTTCAAAAGAATTTGTGATTACTGACCTTTGCAGTAAGCTGCACTTGTTTTTGAGTTTAAATTGTATGATATATTTTGAAACAGGAAGATGAAAAGAATTTTGTTAGTTCACATGCAGACTAAATGCTTTGAAATTAGAAAACTCCCCGAAATTCTGAGGGATAGCAAGCATCAGACTCCTGCCTGATTCCAGTATGTAACAGGAAAGTAACTGGGAAAAATAATTCAAGAAGCTCACAAAACGATGTCAATTTTGACACTGAGTCTTTCAAAAGCAAGAATTCTTTATATAACATGAGAGGAGTAAATCAAGGGATTTTGTCACAGTTCCTTGCCATGCTGATGCTCCAAACAGGAGCACCCACACAGAAAAAAAAGTTACAGAAAGAAAAATGTTTTTTAAAAAGACTTTATTTTAATTTTCCATTAGTAATAAGCTGTGATTCTGGAGTTCTGTCTGTAAAACTCATCCTAAATTACACTGCATTTATTGGAGAACATTTTAATCCCTGAGAAGATGAATTTGACTAAATGTGTGTTTTCTTATTTATGACACAATCAAAAAACATTTTTAGAAGATCAGTGACATTTACAAGAAGAAATGATGGAACAAAGTGTGATAGTCTTTCCTTTAAAACAGTATTTTTCTCTTTTCACTCATGTCTTTAGGATTCAAATATAATTTGAATTACAGCAGTTTCTGTGGAGGATTACTTCCCATTAACTAATAAAGAGCAAACTGCAGCAAATAACATTTTTTAAACTTTTATTTCCTATGTAGTTTAGCAGATAAATTGGCACTCTGATTATAGAGTTTTCAGAGCATTCAGTTTCTAAATCTCAGCATACTAACATACTATTTAAATAGCATGATTAATTTAAAAAATAACATTAATCTCATATAATAATTTATTGAGATGGTGGAGCAGCAATAATAATACAGACACAGTTTCAGCCCCAAAGACTATCAGAGCTTTGTTTTTCATTAGGCTTTTGAATCCCAAACAAGGTACCTGAAGCATCTATTTTGTCTCAGTGTTCAATAAGAATTTAATATTTATTCTTATTGAATCAGATTCTTCAAAGTCTGTGATAAGCCAATTCTTTGTTGTTAATTTTAACATGAGCGAACTTAATTTTTCAATGTGTAAAGGAGCTTAGGATAAGTAGTTTTGAAGTTAAATAGAAAACCCAGGGAACAATATGTATTCAGCAATATGGCCAAATGCATTTAAAATGCAGAATATTTGTGACTTTGTTAACCAGTAAATCCTTTTCTATTCTCTGCTTAGCTACAGCAGCTGGTGATTTTTCAGTTTCCAGGTACAGTATCAGCAACATAGCCTTTCTTTTGTGACAAAGGAATATAAGTTGCCTTGGAGATTTTTAATTAACTCTTCTCCGGTAGCTCTGCCTGCTTATCATTTCAGCAGTTATTTAGGCTTCATATCAGATTTTGGATATTGCTCTTCAGAAATGTCTTCTTAATCTACACAAATTAGCATTTCAGCAAAACACTGTTTCCATAGTGGACCATTCATTACCCTTTTTTAAAAGGTGCTGTTAGTACTTACAACCATTAATTCATCCTTGGAAAACATGTATGCTAAAGAGGGGAACATATGGATTCTGCAACTAAAAGAAACTATTCTGGACAAAAGAAGTGATGGTGACACCTTAATCAGATTAAGATACTCCCTAATTACTTTCTATGTTTTGTTCTTGCCAATAAATAAAGGTGAACAGACTATTTTTTGATAAATTTGGGTTCCTCAGACTAATTTGTTTTTTAATGTACTATTCTTCATTTAGTGAATAAATTTACCTTGCTCACTGCCATTTTGAAATGGCTAGCTGTCTCAACCAAGGGGGTGAAGATATATATGTATATTTCTATGTGTGAAAATAAGACAGAATAAAGTTGGAGGAGGCAGAAAGGTACTTATGACAGTCACATCCCCTTATGTCACAAATTTTTTCTCTATACTGCTCTTTTAAAAAGTCTGGAATTTATTGTCATCACTGTTGTTAATGCCATTCAGCTAGCAGCTCAGGTTAGGTGGTTTTTTCTCCCAGACGAATTATAAATGTCATAAATGCTTCCAAGAATACAGAATCAGAAGGCTTTTCTACCCTGCAAGTGGAGGCAGGAGTTTGAGCACACATGATTTACAGAGGGGTAAATGCTATGAGCTAGAGGGAGCTCCACCACAAGGAAATGCAGAGGTTCCTTTCATTTATCAATGTGCTTCCCCGGCTTTGTCTGCCCGTGAACATAAAAGACCCGGGTTTATTGCAGATATTATCTGCACCATTCTGTGATATGAATGTTATTGTCTAAACTGTTGCTGAGATATAAAACAGCTGAAACCCTCTACCAACACCATATTTATGCCAAACCTTTTGATAAATATACAGGTCTTTTTGTTCACCTTCACTGTCTTTGTCTCCATCTTACCACTCAGCCATTTTTAATGAAAAAGCATCCTCTATAAATCCCGAGCGCAGAAATGCACCAAGAGCCAATCTCGTGGCCATAATTGTGCAAGATAATGTCCAGCAGTTTGACGAGAATTCTGGGCCAGCCCCAAGCCCCGGCTCTGCAGATAAAAATATCTCCTCAGTTATTTCATAGTGCTCTTTCCAAAGTAATCTACACCACAAATTCATCCCAGTAAAGCCTGGTTTATTCCACAACTGGGCCTAAAAAGGTGTCACTGAAGGGAGGCTGGAGTTTGGAAGATGTAGTTATTATAACTGGAACATTAATAATCTGTAATAATTGCTCCTATTGAGCATCTCAGAGACATGGTGATCTATTCACAGTTCCAATAATTCTCTAGAAATCCTGTTACCCCTTTGCAGCATTAGCTAAAGGACAGTGTTTGTCCACTATTATTTTTAGATGCCTTTTTAGTGAATGAATAATTTTGAGTTAATTTGCATCCCTGCCTTGCCTTTGTGCACTGAAATTCTGCAGCCTGCATTTGGGGTTCTTTTCTTACCTCTCGGTCCTTTATCTCAGCAGATGATATTGCACTGCTCATAGAGATAATAAGAAAATACCTAATATCTTCTTATTGATTTTTGTTAATAAAATGCCACTTCAAAGAGAAAGCAACAGCTGAAACCATGAAGGCTGAGTCATGACTGTATTAATGAACTTTATTTTTCTCTATATTTGGTGTCTAATTCATGGTGATTCATTTATTAAATAAATGTGTCCTCTTTCCTGTTTGTAGAACACCCACAAGCAAATTACGACCTTATTCCACTTTCTAGAAACAATATTGTTCTTTTCTTCCAACAGCTTTAAAAACTTTCAAACATAATTGACCAACTCAAAAACTTTAAATGTAACTGATCATGTCTCTTCTCTCTGTAAGGCACGGTGTTCTCAGAGCAGAGAATGGCTATCAGCTTTCCAGGCAGCCTTACTGCTACTGTTGTCCCAGGAAGAATTTTTAATGGAATTTCGAAATATGCGAAGAATACTTCAATATTTGCTGTGTAACAGAATTCCCGAGTGTAAAACCTGGTAGGCTTGACCTCACTTGTGTGCAAAGGCCAGAACAAGGCTTAGAACTGGGTCTGGGCTTGGTCATCCGAGCCTCAAGAGGAGGGCTTGACCCTTTGTTTCCACCAAGACTCTGAGCCTTGCACTCACGCAGCTCATCAGCTCCTTGCAGCTAAAACAGAGCCGCCACAACCTGAAAACAACAGGTAGGTATTAATCTCGAATACGATATGTTTTCTACATTTAATGTTTCTTTTCTAAATTCTGAAGAGTTACATTTTTGAATGAGACAAACAGAATGTCTTTTCCTCCCATGTTTATGGGAGACATGGACGTATTTCTGCCCCTTTTGTAAGTTACGGCACATTTACTGAGTTATTCATGTATTTGTGCAGTATTTTTTATGTCTCTGTGCTTTAAAAAAGAAGCCTGAGTGTTCTGCTCACAGATGGGCTTTCCAGGATGCTGAGAGGGGCAGTTTTGCTTCTAGTCCAGGGGAGGGAATGGAAGTTTTAGAAGACATGTTGGCAATTTAGGATCATTTTTAAGGCTGTCTGCATCCAGGCTAGACCTGACCTCACGGAGCTCTAGGGAAGGCTGTTGTCTGCTTCATCAGTCTTGGGGTGGACCCTGGGTGAAGGGCAGATCAGCTCAGTGAGCATGCCAGAAAGGTTTATCACTCTGAGAACCCTACCTGCACAACTGGCATTGGCTAGCAGGTCAGGATGTTTGTTTCCACCAAAATACCTGAATTTACTTCTTAAAGGATTGTAATTTCTGTAACACAAAACAAAAATACTTAATAATCTCAGTACCTAATAATCTGTAAATATCCTCAGACAAGAAAAAGGACCTCTTTTGAAAAGGACCTTATTTCTTTCCCTTTCTAAACCTGGAATTAACTTTTCAATGCAGATATTCTAAGAAAAAGATGCTTTGGTCAGAAATGGTGAAACAAGACTGGTGCTTTCCTGACAAGTCTGGGCTGCCCGCAGAAAAGTTTACCAACATCTGTCTTTAGACTGTGCAGTAATTGAGATTTCTCATTTCTGAGTCTGTGGTATCACTGAAGCCTTTTATCATTGAAAAGATTTTTTGCTTAATTTGTTATTTAATATTAAATAATGCAATATGAACAAGTTCTTAGTGGTCGTAGAGACAAATATGCCAGTCCAGTTCCTGGACCTGCTCCAAAGCCCAGCTGCGTCACAGCAACGAGGGCTGGGGGAGTGAACGAGCAGAAAGGATTTCCAAATGGTCATTTTACAGGCAGCTGTTTGCCAACCCTCAGTTTGCTTTCTGAGCTTGCTGAATAGTCCTGCTCAACATCTAGTTGAAGATTTTAGGCAGTGCTGGCTTCTTTGCCATGCGGGCTCAGCCTCGGACGCGTTCTGGGGATGCAGCTCCAGTGCAGCTCTGCTGCACCGCACTGCACAGGTTGCCATAGTGACAGACAGGAGAGATTTCACTTCAGAAATGTTGCTTTATTGCAGCTAAAGTGTATTTTGAAACAAGATCACATTTCAAGTCACTCCCTGTGTTTCATATATGAACTAGCAGAATTATTGGCTTCCACAAATAAGAATTAGTTTGAACCTGCCCATTCCCCAGCAGACACTCAGAAGTCCATCATGATGTGCTGCATGTGCTTTCCACTCCTTTTGGGTAAAAGAGGCCAGAACACCTCTCCTCTCTCTCTCACTATATGCAAAATCACACTTTGCCTCTCTGCTGCTTTCAGAGCGGCCCCTGCTTCCAAACAGGCCCACAAATGCCAAGTCACTGCCAGCCCTGATGTTTTACATTAATGTTTTATATTAATAAAGGGTATCCCACTTTGGATTCCATCGATTTTGTTCACATTAATGAAGAAGAGACATGAGGTGAGATTTCTGAAGGATTCCTGATTGTGTTGTCTCCTGAAAAATGAACGAAATGAAAGGCATTCTGCAAGAACAGCACTGCCTGCCCAGCCTGAGATGGGCCTCCCCATGGGAACACCCAGCCCGTGGAGATTCAAGGTGCAAAATTCATCAGCTATCCTCTCCTGTGCAGTGCCAGCTCCATCCCACAGCTGGGGCAGGCCCAGGGCGGCCAGCATCCCACTCCTCCACTGGTTAAACAATTCATTTTCCCTAGAAAATAGGAAGAGAGGGTGTGCAGGTGAGGGCACAGGCTGGCATCAGGTGAGCTGGCAGTTTGCAGGAGGAATGTCCAGCCCTGAGAGCCCCCAGCCCCTGGGCTCTCTTCCCTCCCCGGGGGTGGCAGTGACAGCTCTGGAGCTCTGCAGGTGCAGGCTGGCACAGGACAGTGCCCGCCGAGCTCTCAGCACAGGAGCAAGGCAGGGCAGGAAGATCTTGCTGCTTTTTGAAATGGCGTTTGATCTATGCTTTGGATTTTATAGCTTGTTCTTTTACACCCTTTCCTTTCCATTTTGGTAACTGATGGACAGGAATTATTTTTTGTGCAGATAGCTACAAAGGTCGGAGGCATGATTCAAATCCTCTGCATGTCCTTGTGCTGGTCGCACCATATACTGACAGTATAGTCACAAAGTAAAGTATTGATTTCAAGCTTGTCCTTCCAAAACACACAGTCCAAGTCAGATTTCTTCATACGAGAATAAATAATGTACTATTTCACCAGCTCCTTCCTTCCTGACTCTGTGACTCTTTGTTGCCTGGGCTGAGAATTATGAAGATTAGACTTCTTATTTTACTTCTTGCTCATTTGTCTTTCTGCCTGGGCAGACATGACTCTATTTCCAATTATTTTGCACTGATCTCAACTACCAAGACAAGTAAGAAGGACAAGAATGGAATGAATTCTTGTCTTGCTTAATTTTATTTTCTTGTCCATCAGTCAGCAAATAGTCAAAAAAGTGGATTAAAGTGTCATGCTGTAATTAAAGTGTAAGGGTTTGTTATGGTGCTAAAGAATAGAAAGAATCATTAATATGGGGAAAATATCCCTATTTTCTCATCTGGCAAAAATGGAATCTCTCTTCTATTGAAACTTCAAAATAAGGGTAGACGCCTGCACAGAGAACTGAAGGCATCAGTTTCAGTTTGCCACAGGAATGGTGGTCGCAGTGGGATGTGCCTATAGGTGAAAAACTTTGGGTCCTGTGAAGGGGATCCATGATTTGAACCATTCTGTGAATGAGGAGGACACAGAAACAAAGGGCAGATCTGCAGCAAAGCCTGTGGAAGAAAATCTGTGTCAGGAGTTGCAGTGCTGGCCTGGCACAGACAGCCAAGGGCTTGGCATCAGAGAGGAGAGCCCAGCTGAGCATCTGACTACTGAGCTAGGCTTAGACTGTGCCCTGTCTGCTCCCAGGTGCAGGAAATGGGCTGAAAGGAGGCAAAATGTGACAGACTTGTGTGTCTGGTTCTTTTGTACATCCTCATGCAAACACTGTCTTTTCTTTCCTTATATTCCAGCATGAAACCACACACTTGTGGTTTGCTTTGTAATTAGTTTTGGTGCTGAGAGAAGACAAGAGAACTTCTTGTTAGATGGATTAAAGGGATCTGTGCTCTACACCACTTGAGTGACAGGAACCACGTCAGACCAGTCTGCTGTCAAGTGAAAAAAAGTGACAGCACAGTCTGAGGCAGGCGAGTTCTCCCACTGAGCGGTGGCAAGAGGCAGGCTGGGACTAGCCCTGCCAGGGAGCAGCCACAGGTGACTGGGTCAAAACAACTGGGACAGCCATGGAAACACACAGCATAGCTGGGGCTCTCCTGCTGGGGCTTGTGTCCTCCTGCCAGGGAAATAGAAAACGCCTTCAGGTCAAGGAGTGGGAAGGGAGGAGCCTGGAACCAGCTCTGCACAAGCACTTCTTGCAGCCACCACCTTTTAACAGTGTTCATGTGCAATGGGCAGCACCAAACACTGGATAAAGGAGGACGGAAAGTAAAGCAGAGCTCTCTGTGCCTGTGACACAGTGCCAGTGTGGCTGAAATCAGCCTTCGAGGCAGCTGAAGCCAGGTGAGGAGTCAGGGCAGTGGGGCAGAGATTGCCCTTGAGTTTGAGCTGCCCAGAGCCCTGCTAACATCACACTGGGTGCAGAGCTGTGCTGAGCCGTGTGTGCCCCGGTCCCTCTCAGTCCCAGGACTGGACAGCTCTGCCATGCTCTGCCTGCTCATTGCACGAGGATTATTGGCTGAACAAGTTCGTTCTCAGCTTCACAGGCTCCAACATTGTGCCAGAAATATCACAAATATTCAAGATCCAAATCCTTCGGGTGCTGTAGAAGTAAACTCATGGGGAATGAATCCTCCAAATTTGAATTCATAGAATGGGTCCATGCTGAGAAAAAGAACTTCCTCTCCTCTGAAATTCTGCCTTAGCTCTGAATTCTGAAACCTGCAAACAAATCAAATCTGCCTCTTCTGCCTTTAACCTGTATAAACATGCAGTTTAATGCAAGTTTTACCAACATGACAATTAGTACCTTGAAATTTTATGACAGAAAACAGGCCATGAGACCATGAGGTGTGTTTAGCTATTTCCATGGGACTGGAAAAGGGACACTGCAGCTCTCACCTGGCTGCCTCATGCAAAGCAGAAGCCGGCGGTGTCCTTTCCCTCACGGGCTCTGTCTGGCCTTTACCGTGGCTCAGAAGAGTGCTCAGCTCTGCAGGGCAGCCCCTTGCACTGTCCTCCTGCATGCCTGTGACTACAGGCACCAAGTGCCCTGGAAAATGCGCCTGTATCTGTCAGAGCCCCAGCAGTGCTGCAGCTGCAGAGCATTGTGATTGCTCTCACCAGCATCGGCTCATTGATGTTCTGCACATCTTTGTGATCTTTACCTCTTCTGAATCACCTTACATCAAACCTGTCAGCATATCAGGGCAGATAATGACAGTAATGATGCTAGCATCAGTAAAGCTGCAGCTTGGAGAGCTTCATGTGTGGCTGAAAGATGTGTGCCCCAGCCATGGTGGAGCTGCCATGAAATGTGTGAAGAATAACAGGGCAGGAAGGACAGGCAAGGTGATCCAAATGCCTTAGAGAACAATGAACAGCTCTGTAATACTGGTGAAGGAGATGAGGAAATAAATAATTCTGTGATGATCAGAAAAATAATGGCATGAAAATAACTAGTGAGGTGACAACAAAACCAGTTGTGCAGAGTGCAAGGCTCAGCATCGCAGCTATTGGATCAGTGGCAAGTGTTGAAGTTGAGAACTGTATGCAAAGCTGTCAGGGCACATATAAACCATAAAACTGACTGATTTTAATCTAAGTCTCTGATTACAAAGTGACAACTGTTTTTGTTTTTTTTCTTGGTTTGCACCTTACTCTATGACTCCGAAATGTGGACAAGTTAGGACAAGAACATCAGAGGAAGCAGAAATCATTAATCAACAATACCTCCAAGCTATTGTGCTTATAATTGTCAGACAAAGATTATGAGTAATGATTTTCTGCAATACGTTTTCACATTTTAAAAAAATACTTAGAAAAATATCAGCTTTTCTGGACAGCACCTTTTTTCCTGTCTAAAAGAAATTAATATCAAATTATATTTTAATGTACAGATAAAGATGCAAAAAGGGGACGGAAGATCTAGGAAGAGCTTTTCTATCATCACTAGGAGCTCAGCAGCAGCAAGAAGTCCTTGTGGCACAGTGAGAATTACCACCATATGTTGGTTACCAAACAGAGAAGGGCTTCTGCAGAGACTTGCTGTGTTTTGAAGTAGCCTAAAAATCAAAAATCAGACTTTTTATCTGTTCTCTCCCTCCCAGAAGCCTTGGAAAAACTGAAATTCATGATGGGCAACACTGAATAGAATTTCTTTTCCTCAGATTTCTGGTGCAATGGGTTGTCTCCAATTTAAGAACGTCTCTCAACTTTTCAGGCCAGGAACTCTAACTGACTGCATGTAGGCATCTGATATTTCCCTGTAGCCTAGGGTATCTGCAACATGATGGTTCAACATTCAATGCTTTGCATACATCCAGCTCTGCTGCCTTCTTTTTATCATTGGAAAATAGAACTTATTAAAAGTTTTCACACCAGGAATTTTTTCATTGCACTTGAGATGAACAAACACCTCAGGAGAAATAGTATCAGCAGGAAAGGTCACAGTGGTTGCTCTGTAAAAACATTTTTAAAAGGTCTTAAAAACAATATTGGGATAGGTCTGACAAAGTTTTCAAAAGTCATATAACTGAGAAATTGTCAGTCCACTTCAAGTAAATGATCTTGCACTTATACTGTCAGCTGCAATAACACTCAGTTATTAGTCTTCTGTGAATTTTAAAGCCTGCATTTTATACTCCTAAAGCATAGCACTAGGAAGAGAAGATGACAGCCAGGGAGCTGTCTATGGATGCAGCCTTTCCTGCTGACCCCAGCAGGTGCAGCCAAGGGCCCTGGTGTGGTGGCCAGTCCAGCCCCACCAGTGGCCAGTGCCACCGGCTGACAGCAGCCACAGGCTGGCATGCCTGGGGACAAGGATGGTGCTGCTCTCCTCAGCCTGCTGAGGCCACAGCTGAGTGCTGTGTCCAGCTCTGGGCTCATCAGGGCCAGGAACAAGGAGCTCCTGGAGCAGACCCAGCAGCGGGACACAGATTTGGATGAGGAATGGCTGAGGGGGTTGTCCTGTTCAGCCTGAGGAGAAATGAGAGGAGAGCTCATCAGTGTCTGAAAGGAGGATGCCAAAGACACAGATCCAGGTTCTTCTTGGTGGTGCTGAGGAATGACAAGAGGCAATGGACAGAAACTGATGCACAAGAGGTTCCACCTGAACACGAGAAAAAACCTCTCTCCTGGAGGGGAACACGGCGACAGAGACCAGAGAGGTTTTGGGGTCTCCCTCAGTGGAGACATTCCAGAACCTTCTGCTCACAGTCCTGTACCGTGTGCTCTGGGATGGCATGGCTGAGCAGGGCTGATGGCCACTGCCACCCTTCCAGCCCAGGAAAGGCCTCGCCTGGCACACCCAGTGTCTCCTTTTCAGTGCCCCTCTCTGGGAGATGCCACTTCCTCATCCTGTGCTGCAGCCACAGATCCCGTGTCCTTATCTTGACATTAAAGAAATAGATTTAATTGTCAGTCCTCTTAAACAAGCGTTTAATTCCATTCTATGGGGACTAAAGACAGTCTTAAATAATTGAGCGGCCAAGAGATTGGTTATTTCTGTTTTCATTGCCCATATTGATTTAAGTGCAGTTAATCCTTTCAAATACCCATGTCACACTGGGCCTGATGGCTCTCTTTAGGGCAATATTGTTCCTCTAGCTAGATTATTTGACATCAAGCATTGTAATGTCACAATAAATCCTTCATGTAGGCTGTTCTCTTCAGAGAAGTAGCAGATGGGGACTTCGGCTCTTACATTAAGCTCTTGGTTTTACTAGTCAGAATTTGGGCTTGTGAATAATTTTCATTAAATTTTCTTTTGTGCCTCATAAAAACTACCTCTTCAGCAGTGACGTTAAATAATCAGAAGACCAATTAAACAGGCATATTGACATAAAAAATCCTAGGTGTTCCCCTCACTGCAAACTAAATGTAGATGTGTGTAAAATAATCTGATTTGGAGTATTACCCAATACAGAATTTGTGGAAACAAAAGTGGGGATGGGAGAAGCCAAGATCCAACTGACATGTTTTACAAGTCATTGCAGTATTTCTTACCTCTGACTAAGTCCTAAATTTGTCCGTCTACCTGGAGCTCCATCCAATTAGTTGAAAGATTCTCAACTTGTTGTTCATCAATGGGTGCAAGTGAGCAAAGTAACTCTCTGCTCTCTGAAACTTCCCTTGGTTGGTGCACTCATCCTTGCTTCCTCCTTTACTTTCCATCACTGCTGAGCCTTTAGAATAACTCTGGAATTGGTTGGCAGAGGGAAAGAAGAGTAGAGGATGAATTTTCCTTGAAGCAGAAGGTCTTGTGCTTTTGCCTGTGCTATTAATGTGGACAGCTGATCCATGGAAGCCTTTTTAACTTTCTTCTTCTCTGGACTTCCTCCCCTTTGGTAATAGTTGCATTGTCTGCTTTTATGGGGTCTTTGGGTTGTTTTTTTGTTTAGTTTATTATGAGAATGCTTAATGGCCAACTGGTAAAGAATCTGCATGGTGATTCTTTGCCTCTGTCTCCAGAGTAAGCAATTACCTGCACAATTTTATGCTGCCCAGTTCATGGAGGGATGCACAGGATCACAGCTCATGGCATATTTACTGTGCTTGGTCACCATCTCCCTGACTAGTGAGTACTATGGGATCAATTTTATCAAGTTCAAGATAAAGTTTTTATTGGAGTTCTCGTTTCCCAGCCAAGAGGTCTAAAGCTGTGGCCAATTCAGCAAGCATGGCACTCTGCTTTGCTAATTTAAGCCATATCTCAGCATTGCTTTGGCAGCAGCAATGGCAGGACTTGGGCTCATGGTCTTCAAGTTGTACTGTGGGGACTGGGTCCCTTTAATGTCAAGGATCTTCATGCTGTCGGCACCAGCAACCTCTACATTAACCAAGGAAAATAGATTATTCAGTTATTGATAAGAAATTATTTTATTACTGCTTTCTTACTAACCAGATTATAATTGAAACTCCTGAATTTTATACTTTTTATACATCTGGATGAAGCATCTGGATCCATCTCACTGGGTAACCTTTAGTGACAGAAAATATTTTGTATTGGCAGCTAAAAGGACACAGAGTTCCTCATCTGTTTCAGCTGTGCTCACGTTATCCCTTTGGCAGCATCTCCCCTTACTTAGCTCTCCCTTTGCTGTTGTCACACGGCTTGCTGATGCACTCTGAGAGGTGTTCTTGCACTAGCAACCTTCGGAATAAAATTATCTCCTCCTGCAGCAGGAGCAGTCTTCATTGTGTGTGAGTTAAATGATGTTAAAATCTGTTCCGTGTGGACTCCCTGTCTGTCAGGGCTGCCCTTGTTCCTAAGCAGAAGGATGATGTCCAAGAACGGAAATGCATCAGAAACCCAGGCAGGCAGGGCAGTTCTGCCAGCCCAGAGCTGTGTGTTTTGGGCTCTGATTTTCTGGACAAGGATACAGGTGCTCATTGTGCTCGTGGGTCGTACCAAAGCAGTTCCACTTCGTTCACTGAGCGGATTGTGTAAAGAACTTGTGGCTGTTACTTGTTCTGTTTGGGCTATTTACAGCATAGCAGCACACATTTTTTTTGCTACTGATTGCCATTCTTCTGTTCTCTTGCCACAGACCTGCCCTAAACTCATTCTGGGTGGCCTCAACTGCTCTGGGATCAGCAGCAAGGCACAGATAAATGTATGGGTCACTTCTGCTGTCCACTTGGTCACTATTTATCAGTCAACTTTAAGTACATGCTACTGTCAAATCCTATCCTGATTGAGTAAGAGTTTACATATTTGATGCATTTTTACATGACATTTTAAAGAAGTTTTCTTAAGATCATAATGGAGACAGTCTGTCAAGAATGCAGCTCTCAGCAGCGTGAGAGCATTCCATCGGCATTACCGGCTCAGCAGCCACACACCCAACGTGGCTCTGCCTCGTTATGCCCAGAGGTGTAAGAATAGCTGTGAACAGCTAATAAGAATCAATGCTATTGGAGACATCTGGTTCAGTTTTCATTTTTCAGTGTTATTAGTGCTTATTGGTACAAGGCTCAGGAATGCAGCCAATCCCTTTGAAGTGGAGTGTATTGTAAGGCTGGAGGCATTGTGAGCCTTGTTGATGACCCTGTGTGTAACCTTTCATTTAAACATCTGTAATGCACGGAATGAGAAAGGCCTCCTTAAAAGAGAAGACTGGGATACTGGAAATCTTGTTGCTTACATTTTAGTATTCATTTTGGACTTGTAATCTCCAAACGAGAAACAAATTCTGTAATCTTTCAAGATACTTTAATTAAAAAAAAAAAAAAACTTTCACTCTGGTTGTGTAAAGACATCACTGCTCTCTCAGTTATTAATACATAATAAAGGTCCTTAATCTGTGCACAGTACAAGCAATCAGGGAAGATACAGCTCTTTGACCTCAACCTAGCAAATAACACAGACCCAGTGGAGCTGAAGTCAGCGGCCACCTGCGTCTTGCTCGCCTCAAAATCGCACCACATGCATCTAGAGCAGCCTGGAACAGGAGCACAATTTGACTTGTGAATGAATTGATCTGCATAAACCCTGAGTGAGGTTTGGAGCGAGGTTTTCAGAGGCGTTTTGCAGAGCACAGGGAGGTGAGCGCAGCCTTGGGAAGCTCCTGTCACAGGTCAGGCTCAGAAGACAGCTTGGTGACCTCGGAGGGCTCTGTGTGTGCCATGCTCTCAGGAGGCTGGATGAGTAGGGACTGTCCCAAATGCAGCAGTGAGTCATCTGGAGAAAGCTGGGACAGATGATTTGTGTGACAACCATCACTGCTCTGAGCACAGGGCCAGTGTACTTTGATCTGTACACAAGAAAACTTTTTTGAGCTCCCTCTGACAGTCTGATTAAATCAGTTCCCTCCCTCCACCTGTGAAAGGCACTTTTATCAGGACAAAGAGAGGCTCCCCCAGCTGCTGAGTACTGCATTCTGGATGGGAGCTGGCTGCTGCACGATCATGGAGGACAGCACCAAGTCTTGCTAATCCTCTGCACAGATGTGTCCAATCTATCGTGTTTATCTGACCGTGGATGATGCAAGTTCTCCCTCCAATCGCCTTGAGGGGCAGCAAGTGACAGAGTCTGCCCTCTTTTCCTGCTGGTGTGTTGGGATGAAGCTGATGCTCAGAGAGCAGGAGCTAACTCCAGTACCTGGCCTGTGTTAGTAAAAGACACGTGTGCTCTCTGCCTTCAGCATGGACAAGTAAATGCAGATGGGGAGAAGTGGAACCAAGCATACAGCATGAGACAAGGCAGTACGGTGGGTGGATGGTGGCAGTGGAACCCCCTCAGCATTCCCTGCTTCTCATTAGCAGTGGGGAGTGCCAGCTTGCATTTTTCAACTATTAGTGTGAAGATTGAATTCATTAACTTGTGGGTCTTTTGCAGAGTGATTAATACAATTACTTACTTGTACTTAAATGGAAATAGTCACAAATACTAGCAAGAATCAAAGGATAATAAAAATAGGCCAATAGTGAGATGAAAAAAATGGCAGAAGTAGGTTGGCTTAAAAGGTGAGATGTTATAGCAGACTTATAAGTGGGAGAGGAATTAGTCAGGATCATAAGAGCAGGAATGATAGAAGGAATGAAAAATGGCAAAGCTTGGGCTGGCAGCGAGATCTGCAGGGCTGTGAGAAAGTCTCATAAGCAAAGTGTCAAGTGTATCACCAAGGACATTTAAATCTACTAGAACAAGGCAGAGCAGAAAATGTTTTCAGAATAAAATCCTCTAGTCCTTTGGGATGAGATGTAAAAGTACCAGCAAGTTCTGTCTATTTGGAGTGGCCACCAACATTGCTGTCGGGACATAGCTTGGCATTATGTATGAAGAGGACAAAAAGTGTGGTAGTGATCATTGTGAATGGTGTGGACAAAATAGGATGTAGATTTAGTTACAGGTGTACACCAGCACAGAAAGTACATATTTTCTGCAGCAAAAATATGCATTTGGTTAAAAGTTGTCCCTTTCAATTCCTATTTGCAGGAACTCTTGAGTAGCAACATAAGCAACAAATCAAATAAAGCTACCAAGAGAGTTTTTTTTCACGTGGAAAGACTGATCAATGATTTTTTTAAAGTCTAGACACTTCAGAATTGTTGTTTCCCAGTATAGAGAGCAGGGATATATTTTAAACCAGGAACACTCTTTCAGTGTTAATCCATATAAGAATGAACTAATATATTCTTCACCTTCTGACAAAGAAACAAGGTGGCACATTGGGGCAGTGTGTGAAAATGTAGAACAAAGAAAACTAGCCCACCATGACAGTGGAAATAAGAAAACTGCACATTCCTCTGCCTGGGGCTTCTTCGCACCTCAGTATCCTTAATTATGTTCCAGGGTATTTTGGCATTCCTTCTATTTGCATTTAGATCTTTCATCAGGAAGTTAATGTTCTCAGAGCAAGTAAGATCTCAAACCCCATAAATCCTAATGTTTAATACGTTAACGATATAGAGATAAGTATTTAATTTTGCTTTATGCATGACAGAGAAGCCAATGACAAATAGCACTGAGTAATATTTATGAGTTCCATGCCTGAAGGAATAATAAGCACCTTAAATTATTGTGAATTCCAACAAGGCACATACATTGAAGGCTTTATAAAACTTTATCCTTTATGTATGGTAACTACCACATTGTTCTCCTTACCATAGTTCAGATTCTGGTGTTTCCAGCTGCTGTGATTACAAAGCAGCATCTTCCCAAGCTGAAACAATCTGTGGGAATGTGTCCTTCTTGATATTGTTCTGGTCCCAGGTCCCAGCTATGTCCTGGAAAGTGCCATGAAAAGGGCAATAACAAAATTTGTTGCAGTGCTAAGCAACTGGAATATGGTTACTAAGTGTCTATCATGGCTAGAAACAAAATAGGGTTCATCTTTCATTCTTCTATTTTATTGTTTGAATATTAACTTTACATGCCAGCTTTGCTGACCAGCATTTCCTGGGCTTGCTGAAGAGCAGCTAGAGAAAGGAACCTCACACACCCAGGTGTACAGCAGCGATTTCTACATGAATCTTACACCAGCTCAGCAATGAAGAATGAAGAGCAGTGCGAACAGAACCGGACTTTAGCAAAGGAAATCTATAGGAAGCCACTTCATTTCTTGGATTTTCAAGTGCACCTTGTAACTGGACTCAGAAGAAGTCACAAGTGTACAGATTCCTCTGGCTGAATTTGGGTCTGATAAGGGTAGCAGAATGAAGATGCCTTGGTAGGTAAGGAAATATTTACAGATACTTATGAGAGAAGATGACAGCCTGGTGTAAAATTGTGCAGTTGCCAATTCAACACTGTGTGCTGCAAGACTTGAGAGCTGGTGGGCGTGGGGGCAGAGCCCACAGCAGCTCAGGGCCAGAGCAGTGCGCTGAGAAGGAGCCAGAGCCTCACACAATCAAGCTGACAGTGATCAGACGTGTAACTCATCACGTCGGGGTCACTGGGGAGCTGCGAGGGGCCGAGGCTGCTCACATTCCCTGCCCTTGGGCAGAGGCACTGCAACATTTCCTTCTCCTTTGAACAGCCATGGGTGGAAGCCGTGGGCTGCGCTGGCCAAGGCTGAGCGCCTCAGAGAATGAATGCCAGGGCTCCTGTTGCTTTGTGAGGCCAAACATGGGGACTCCCTGGCAGGGTGTGGGAACCTAGGGTGTGATATCAGGGCAATAAATCCACCTTTGGGGCTTGTCTTCTTGTGGAAGACCAGCTTCATGGTTTAGACAGTTTTTGCTAGCATTCAAACTTAGCTAGCTGTAAGTGTTGCAACAAGATTTTTGAAAACATATTTCAGAACTATTCTTCATAAGGATGCGGGGCACTCTTGGCTTTCTGTACTGTTTTAGCAGAATGCTCTGGGTTGCCTGAATGTGGAGGAGGGTTTTTAAGTGCTTGGAGGAGGGGCAGACTGGTGACCAAGCAAGGCTTAAATCCTCCGAGTGCTTCTCTGCTCTTCAAACTAGTGAAGGAATTTCTCTGCAAGGAGAATTTTCCTTCGCTCCCAAACAAGTATTGCAAGAGATTATTTAAAACATGCTGTTGGTGCCTTCGAGCACTGAGCCTGATTAAGCTCCTCTCATGTCTTGAGGACTGCACATGCTTGCTCTCAGGAGGATGGCAAAGCACCAGCACTGCCAGGAGATCCATGTCAATGCGTGAGGTACCTCTGCAGTAAAAATGACAGCCAGAAATTGGTAGCTGGTGCTTATAATTAAGACCCAAGAAGGTAAGATTGACATTTGCTGCCAGCAGGTTTGTTGTGGTTAAATATCTTTTTTCTTTAGCCCATGAAAAATACTCACACAAGAATTACTTGATCCACAGCAGAAGAATAGGATTAGCATCAGGAAGAGGTGTCTGGTGGCAGCCTCAGTAGTCCAGGCTTCCCTCCCTGAATGGGGTTCATTCTTCCCCAGCTGAGCTGGTGGGAAGTTCTTGCTCCTGCAGGAAAGTGCACGGAGGGCTGCTGCAGTGTTGTTTTTGGCTCTCATGTTATGCCCTTTTGCAGGGGTCAAGAGTTCTTCCATAACACCCGCTCCAGGCTCGAGGTCTCAGCATAAGGAGCCCACTTGGCATGTCCTCTCAAAAAGTATTTTGTACATGGGGTGATGGAGCCCTCGTGAAATGCTTGTCAGCCCAGCACTGTTTGTTTATTGGAAGGTTCACTGGAAGGAGACCTGGCTTCACTCTTCAGCCTGGCTGGGCTCGTGTTTCACTCTGTACCTCGGTGATCTGTGCCACAGCCAGGCTGCCTCTCCGGGCTGGCAGCCTGGCACAGGCACACAAAGCCCACCAGCCACGCACAGAACCAAGGTGCTGCCCATTGTGTGAGCGTGCTGGAGTGGACAACTGCGGGAGCTGCGAGTGCCAGACAATGAACGAATCCTCCGCGGGTCATTGTCATCCCTGCCAACCAGAGGAGGCTCGTCGCTCTCGCAATCAAGGACAAAAGTCTTTTCTTCAGCGCTTTATTGCCTGTCACAAAGCTGGTTGGTGCAGCTGGGATCAGGTCCACAGCTGATCCTTCTCTCCCCGCCCTGGGCCATTCCTCTCAGCTCAGCTGGGGTCACCCGGACAATGGGGAAGCTGCGTCTGCTGTGCCAAAGGATCCTGGCTCTATAGCCTGGACACTCAGAATATGTGTGTATTCTCCCCCTCGATGTTCAGGGGCTCAATACCTCTTTGTTTGCTTTGCTTTATTGTAGTGTAAAATGGAAGAAGGGAAAATGCCCCTGCCTAGAAATACAGATGCATTGTGACATAAAAGGGTTGAGAAAGGCACGTTTGAGCTGTGAGCCCATCCCAGCTCAGTGCAGGGTTTAGCAGGAGGCTGTCACAGTGTCTGGGTTCTGCAGGCAGGGTTCTCTTCACAAAGCCAAGACTGTTCCAAGGTCAGGTACCAGGCTGCCTCATGTAAGGTGTCAGGATAATTCGCAGTTCCTCTGGCAGATCGCTCTCCATGCAGGAGTGAACAGGCAGGTCTGACTAACCTGCAAGCAGATGAGCCATCAGAAAACAGTGATCAGAAGGCCGTGCTGCTCTCTGTTTTCCTGTGTTGGAACTTTGCTTCCCTGATGTGTTTGATGTAGGTGCCCTAAAAGCATAGAATAATTTTTTCCACTCTCTGTTTTTGTGGTTACCTTTCTCCCAGCTTGGGAGCCAGCAAGCAGATCCCAGCATGTCCATTTGCTACTACCCGCTTGTGCCTCAGCAAGACATAGCACAACCTGTGCAACCTCTGCGTGTCTCATTAGGACCTAACCTGCTTACCTGCTTGCCAGCATATACCTGATGAGCCTTACAGAAAATCACTGCCTGGTGTCCTCATTTCCATAAAGCTACCGCTACCAAGAGCGCCACTGCAGCTGGCTGCTTTTCCCACAGTTTATCATATGTGGTGACTAAACTGCATTTATTCTGCATATCCATCTAAGCAACTGCCTGTTCACACCTGCACCAAGCACCAAAGCAGCAATGCCCAGTGGTATGGGTTAAATAAAAGTCACCACCAAGGAGCTGCAAAAAGGTCAAAACTGCAGTGATGTCCTTCCCCTTCTCCCTGCTGTTATGATTGTTATTACAGCTTCAATGCAAAGAGCAGCAGAGGCTGATAAGCATCCTGAACGAGATGATTTAACTTGCATTTACCTATGCATATGAACCAGGCTTGAGACAACACAGGCATCTAACATTAAAGAAATTAATGACTCTTAGTTCGTCTACTATTATGGAATAGTGTATTCCCTGATTTTTCAGATGTCATTGGATTATTGATAGTTATTGTGTTCTATCTGCATATCAGTGCTTGTACTCCTCTGCAAAAGACACTCACCTGGGAGCCTGTGGAAATCAAATACATATTCAGGCCTCAAAACAATTCCTGCCTGATGTATTCAAAAACAGCAGCAGAATTTCATCACCTACCTCACCACCAAATTCTTTTCAGATCTTATCTTTTCCAGTCATAAGCTAAAAAAGATGCATGATACAATATCCCAGCAGTGCTGCAGGGGATGTGACTCCACCAGTAATTTGTGAGATAGATGCTGGGAGTGCCCCTAACTAAAATTGTTTGAGGATAAAATTACTGAGCACAGTGCTGAAATGGTGCATCACCCACTGGCCTGGTCCAGGATTTCCAGGGGGCTTCTAGGAACTACATGCCAAAGTGCTACTGGGTATCAATGGGAATTTTGTTTCTAATTCAGTTGCCTGAAAACAAACTAATCCTTCCCATAACGTTTCTTTCAGATTTTGGATGGTGATTACATTAGAAATCCTATGGACTTTGATCATAACAGACAACATTTGCTTTGATGTGGTAGAGCTTTGATAGCCACATCAACATGAAATCAAAATAAAAGAAAAATTTGGAGATTTGTATCAGTTCTGGCAGCTATTCATAAAAATTTCTGATAGAATTGGTGCATATGTGAATTTATGTAGAGTTTGAGAAGCACAAGCCAGGGGACCAAGTTCTGATGCAAAATTGAGGTGTTGCTAATGACAAAAAAAACCTTAAGTACTCCCATAGTAGAAATTATGACACCTGTGAGCCCCTGCTCCAGACCAGACTGGCGGTCTAGGAGTTGCCATGTCCTTCTCTTGCCACCACAGGTGACACCATGTGTATTTTTAACAAAGAGACAAGAAACATCAGTTGGTTTCTGACAGAACATCACCAACATGGGCTGTGAATTGGGCCTTGTTGGGTTCTGGCTGCTGGCTCCTTCGAGAAGGGGAGGATCTCTGGTGCAGGTTTCCATGCCCAGAGTAGGTGTGCAGGGACCAAAGGAGACACCCTGTGCTCTGAGGAGCACTGCCTTGCCCTCCATCAGCACCCCTGGAACTGGCCACAGGGACATTTTGCATAACTGCAGGACAAGATTTGCCTGTTGTGGCTACAGTGTTTGTACATGACTGATTGGAAGAAAAGAATATTTGTACCTTACATATTGGAGAAATGGCTTAGGAACAGTTCATCCTTGTGAAAATCCTGCTCTGAATGCTGCCAGGAGCAGTGGCAGTGTTGGTGTTTGCCGTGTCAAAGGCAGTCTGTGAGGAGCACCTTCTCATCATGCAGCATGTGACTGTGGCAGACAGAGTGGGATATTTTTCTGCCAGCAGGACACAGCAGATTCTGCCTTTAGTGCAGTTATTAATGCAGGAGAGGCAGCTTTTCCTGCCCCACGGGCATTTCCTGGTGCTGGCTGTGTGGCAGTGGTGCTCACAGGTGGAGCACATGGGGCACCTTGTCTGAGCACGCCTTACCTGAAGAGCTCCTCACACCTCACGGACATACGTGTGCACTGAGCTCCAATTTATCTCACTGCTCTTTGCTGACTGCAGATGTGTCCTCGACTCACACTCCTCTGCACTCTGTGTCATTCCAAATGTCAGGCTTTCCCCAGCCTGCTGCTGTCACCAGGACGAGTCTGTGAAATCCATCCACTTCAGGGATGATGCTCGTCATTTAACATAACCTTGTGCTTCCCTTCATTTTTCATGCTTTTAGCAGCTATAACAAGTCTGAAAAGTAAGTTATGAGAAGCTTGAAGTATGCAAGGAATGACTATTAGATTCTCCTGCAGCACTGGGAAAGAAAAGCCACAAACACCTTTGAATTTTCACATATATAAGATCTTGTTAATGCCACGCCCATGCTGGGCTCAGAAACATAAAACATGCCAGCTTATATTTGTAGGAAAATCAGAACAGGTACCTGGAACATAATGAAGTTTTGCAGGAGCACTTTTGAGGAAAAATAGATCTTATTCAGATATTCTTGATTTTATTTAAGAAATAGAAAATAAAATAATACTTGCCCAGAAATCTCATGTCAGGTAAACTTTGTATTGATTTTTCAGTTGTATCAAAATAGCAATGTTATCATTGCATTTTCATTTATGAAAGCCTAAATCAGTCATATGTGCATTTGGTTCAATAATTTCAGACTTTTTTTCCTAGTGCTCAGAAAGTTAGCATTCTGCTCCAGTCTGCTAGATTTTTCACTACAATAAAAAAGTCCTTTTTTTCTCCAGTGTTATCAAGTTTGACAAAGCAAAATGATGGTGATTAATAAAATAGTACCTTTGCTTTGACTAAACCTGTTTGGTTTTATTGCCTTACTCTGCAGAGGTTTGTTTTTGTTCTGGTGGTGCAGTTGTTACTTTTGGTGCAGAAACCCAAATACTCTGGGCTTGCAGATGAGACTCGCTCTGCAGTGTGAGCAGGAGCAGCTCTGCCTTCCCTGCGCCCCTGGCACGCTCCTCTGGATTTGGGGAGCAGAATGAAGAGCAGGGAAGGGCAGCACTGGGGCAAAGCACGGAGCAGCAAGGCTGGCTGGGTTTGTCATGGGGCAAGCTGAGCTGTGGCATCCTGGCCCTTCAGGGTCCCCCTTCCAACAGCTGAATGCTGCTACACGCTTTTGGACGATCGGAAAAGAAAGGTAGAGAGTTCTTTATTAGAAGCTGAAAATTACCAAATGCAGTAATAGATCTGGTGTGGAAGTTTGAATAACAGTTTGAACACGTGAATTAAGGATCAGAAATTTACTGTGATTGCCCTCAGGGGCATGTTTTGCAGCAGCTCTATGTAGAGATAAGAAAGGTACCATGAGAATCAATTCCTGCTTTTTGTAGCTACGGTAATTTGGGCTAATTAGGGCAGGCTGAGCACCACCCTGGTGCTGAAGAGAGAGCTGTATATAAATTCAAAATAACTAAGCTGTCAACTTGAGTGAGTTCCTCATCCAAAAGACCTCACTTGCAATCACCTGTGGAAAAAAAGCTACTTGCACAGACAGGCCATCCTGAGAGCATCCCAAGCCACGAAACAAACGCTTCAGTTGTGAAGATGCAATGCTTGGAGCTTCCTGCCAAAGTTCCCTGGAGTTGTCTGCAGGGTGCCAGGCTGCCGAGCCTTTGGGGGACTCAGCTCTGCCAGCCCTGGGTGCCTGACCTGCCTCACAGGGCACAGAGAAGCCGGGTGCACTTCCCATGGGCCGTGCCCAGCAGCGGGTCCAGAGAGCCTGGCCACGCTGGCAGCGGTGCCCGCAAGATGAAAAGCTGAGCTGTGCCCGTGGCTGCCACCTTGCCCAGCCCAGCCCGCGGCTGCCTGAATCACCGCAGCACCGGCAGCTCGCTGTGCAGGGAATTAGCTCCTTAGTGCCTGTCTCTGCCCCAGCTCCCACTTGGCTGAAGTGACGAACCCTGCACAGTCCCAGCCTGACACGGCTGCTGGCTCCTGGAGAGGATTGGTGCGCTGCATTGACACAGCTGCCAGGTATGTGGAAGGGGAAGGGCCACGCTGCGCTCACATGCTCCAAGAGCAGTTAGGAAACCTGAAAACACAGCACAATCTGATGTAAACAAACAAGTTCTGCATATTCTCCTTTCCCAAATATTCAGAAGTCTTAAAAGAATTGGGTGTGTATTTGAAAGTAGCCGAAGGCAGCTCTGTGCTGCGCTACCAGCGCTTACGCAGCCGATCACCCCGAGTTTCACTTGGCAGCTTGACAGGGTTACGCGTTTTCACATGGGTGAACAGTTCTCTGACAAAGCACTGCAGCCTGAACAGCACTGAAAAACACATTGTCTTCTTCATGGACTCTGATTTCAACAGGCTGGAAGAGAAATTTTCCTTTCTTTGTTCCAGCCTTGCCACGGAGTCACTTTCCTGAGAAAGCAGCCTGGAGCACCAGGAACCCGTTTTCTTTGACCTCTTGAATCTCACTTGCATCCCTTGTGTGCTGCCCCATGTCCTCACCATCTCCTCTGGAGACACAGCTCCTCGTGTCAAGGGATCCCACTGTCAGGAAGAGATCTGAACCCACTGCGTTTTGGATTTTGGAAGACCACTGATCAGAAAATTTGACTTGCAAGGTATGCAATTGTTCTGAGGAATGAGAAGCATTTGGTTCTGCAAACCCAAGAGCTCCAGAGGAAGGAGCTCCAGGGACCAGGGCTGGCTCCTGAGCACCACGTTGGCTTCCTTGCACGCCATGGGCCACAGCTTTTTCTCTTAAGGGCCAGAGAGGAAAATCATTCCAATAAAGAAAGAAAGAAAATTCAGTATGTTACAAGTTGATAGACACACCATGAGATAGAGGGCAAGATGAACCTCTTACAGTTCTGCACTGAGGAATCAGAGAAACTTCTCCTTTCTACCATGGCGGCTCAATAGTGCTCTTAAATATATTGGATTTCCCATCTTTTGAGAAAAAGTCCCACTTTTGATGACTTTGTTCCATGCTAAAAATAGCTTCTTTTTTTTTTAACTGAAATACAACAAGATAAACAGAAAACTCCACGACAAGGGCAGACACTACATGATATCAAAATCTGACATGTTTTGCTAGTATCATTGTTTTCATTCATGTATATGTTATTTCCTTCCTACTTGCATAATTTAAAAATATATGAAAGCACTAGAGTGCTCCGGGGAGCTCCATCCTAGGGAAACAATTTGAGGTGATGAGCTGAGCCAGCAAGAGCAATTCTCCTGACTAAATCAATCAGGAGCCATCATTTAAAAAAAAAATAAAAAGGAGTAAAAAAGAAAAAGCAGCAGTCTCTTTACATAGTTGATTCCTGTTGTTTTGGGGGACAAAAGATGCTTTTTCCACTCATCACTCTTGTGAGCAACATGAAAGTCCACCTACAATACAAATCACGTTGTTTACCAAAACCACAACCAAGTGCATTTCTGGTTCCTTCTGCAGCAAGCTTTGATGTCAAGTGGCGTTCCCAGCATGGAGACAAATTTATTTATTCATTAATTTAATATATTCAATAAGCCAACCAGCACACAGACTTATTCTTTACAAGTAATTAGAATGTATTACAAGCATACAAATGTGCCTAAGATTGAGAACTTGGGTTATAATCTAATGAAAATATTGTCACTGAATTAATTTCCTATGTGGTGCCAGACTCAGAGAATAAAAAGTATATTGAAAGTCTTCAGAGACCTACTGTCAACAGCCCAGCACTACCTCTATTTTAAGCAGGAGAAGATTAGATTTCAAAAGCCTGTTCTTTTTCATGCATGTTCTAGTTGTCTTAGAAGAATCTACTGTACTTAAAAGGACTCATGAAAGTTCCAGAAATTAAGAAAGTGAAGAAAGTGGCCTTTTTTTGCTACAAATACGATTAAAATTAGTACTTCATTATTAATGACTTATCTATGAATGAAAATCTATTTATTTATTAGTTTTTTTATGGTGGTGTTTATTTATTATTATCCATTAGTCATTAAAAAGGCATTAGTCTCCCAGAAATGGAGTTCGGCTGTCAGCTTACCGGGCTCAAGGCAGTTGCTCCTCGCTGTGATGAGCTGCAGTCCTGGGAGCCGCGGCTGCATCAGGTAAGGATTGAGCTGGGTCTGACTCTTGCTGCCATGGCTGAGGTCTTTGCCAGCACTGCAGCAGCACACAGAGCCCCTCAGACAGCCAGTTCTTGTCCAAACCATGCATTCCACCCTTGCCCAAGATTGTAATTTATCGGTGTTCTGCAAACGGACTGTTGGTGCAGCAGTGAGAAGAGAGATGTTTTTAAGAGCAGGACATGTCATGTCAGTGACACAAACACACACAGGCTTGGCTGGCGCCCAGGAGCAGCTGCCTGGAGCTGCTCGAAGTCAGGCAGAGGAGCCAGCACTGGGACAGCTCTGTGGATGAGATGTGGCACAGAAAGCAGGCAGGAGCAGCCACGTCTGGGTGCAGAGCTCCAGCACATCCCTGGAGCATCCCAGCGGCTGCCGGCCCACAGCAACGTGCCTTCCAACGCACTTGAGTTTCTTTCTGCCCACTGCACAGCCTGGGGGCTTCTCCTTCTTTTACAGAAGGGAAAAAAAGGGCTTAAGTTATCCAGGGCTATGTAATTAATTGTTTTTAGCCAGATGTATTTTGCCTGCTTCAGTACGCAGCAGGCTTCCATTGCCGTGTCCTGCTAGAGCTGCCTGCCACGGGGAGTATAATTACCTGTTTTCTCCTCTCAGTCCTAAAACAAAAGGTTTCCGCATGGTGCTGAAGTGTAAAGAAAGATCAAGGGAATGCTCGGGGTTCCCTGAGAGCACTTCAGTGCAAGGCTTATCAGCGGCTCCTTATCGGCACGGATCTGACAACACAGGTGTGGTGGGATGGCGCAGCTGGGACGGATCTCTGGAAATCTGACCGGGAGGAACTCATTGTGCACCGCTGGACACCAGTTTACCCTTACCACTTGAACAAAGGAGCAAATTAAGCCTCGCTGAGAGGTGCTGGTGGGGAGACCTTGGCTGTGTGTGCGCAGCTCCCGTCCCCTGCACACCCTGACGTGCTCCCGCGGGGAGAGACAGCAATTACACAAAGGGTGTCAGAAGGAGAAGGCATTTCATATCCCATGCTCCTCATTTTAATAATACAATGCCTCACTGGGAAGCATCTTCCAAAAACCCAAAACTCTGTGACCCACGTCCTTGCTGCAGCGGCAGAGCCAGAGCAGCAGCCTGTGCTTTTCACTGCTCTGGGGAAAGGTCCCTGTCCCCATGGCTGGGTCACAGAAGGGTCCGTGTCTGGCACAGCCAGGGTCACAAAGCAGAGAGGTGCTGTCCCCAGGCTCAGCCCCAAGTGCCATGAGCACAGGTGGACATCCGTGCATGCTCAGCTCTGCTGCTCTGTCCCCCATTGCCTTCCTCATTCCCAGCTCCCTGCATGTGCTCCCTGGGCCCCACCACCTAAGGGGAGGAGGCAGCATGCCAAAACATTGTCTGGAACACTGAAATGAAGCAGCAAGAGACATAAAAATTGGGGAAGAGTTGTGTTGAGGTCCAAACGAGGTTGATTGTTTATTCCAGAAATAGTATTTCAGGTAGAAAGCCGTAAGGAGCCCTTCAGCGCCCTACCCTTTTCTACAGTAATTTGAATGAGAAAATGACTCTACTCCGACAAAACCAGTTGAATTCTGCCTAAGCCTGTTTAAAAGTAAAATATCACAGCATGTAGGAAGATTTGTTTGGAAGGGGCAGGACACAGAAACACACGACAAGGAGCTGTGTCACTGACGGATGACACGAGGAGTTTGAGCCAGGCTGCTGTGCTCTATGTCCCTCCTGTCAGCAGCTAAAGGCTGGCATCAAAAACATTGCTTTTATCTGCCTGCCTTACAGAATCCTTCTTGCTTTGGATGTCATCTGACTGTGGCAGAGTCTGATCAAACCCTCGTTACCTGCTACTCCTAGGAGCTGGCTCTGCCCTATCTGCCAGTCAGTCAGCCAGCACAAGGGATGGCAAGAAGATTTTGGAGCAAGCAGATGTTGTGTTAGATCCCTGCACGGTTCCCTGTGGAGGCAGCATCCCATAGGCATGCAAAAATATCTCTTCGCTTCCACGTTTTGGCTAAAGATGAGAGAATGTGGTGCCCTCCTGCTAACTAAAGGTCAAGGTATTGTTAGTGCAAATCCAGATGGCAGAGCAAAGACTCAATCACCATTCAGTGCAGTGAAACGTGCATGGCTCTAGTTCATGTTGTGCTTTACATGAGTCTCCACTTTTATTTTCTTTGCAGTTTGAGGTGCAGCTTTGGCCACGTGCAGCACTGGGCCTTGCTCACCGGGTGACACTGCAAGAGCTGAACTGTGACAAAAGCATCTCACCGTGGCTGGTGAGAGCCATCAGAGCTGTGCAAGGACTGCAGGCCAAGGAGATGTGCACATCATTTCTGAATTAAGGTCTTCACACGTTCAACTCACTCCATGCTATCACTGTATTCAAGCGATTCATATTTGGTTCTCAAAGTATGGGAAAAAACAGCTGAAGACTGCAAATGGTCGCTGTGGCTTTGACAAATACTGCAGGCCAAATTCATTAGTAAGCTTTCAGAGAGAATTGTTTCATTTTCCCATCATAAGTAAACAAAGAAATAGCATTTCTATCACCTCATTTCAGAATGTACCTGCTGGTTGTGGGGCTAATTATCATGTTCTTTCTGTGATGGAAAATAGCCCCACAGCATCTTAACTGCAAAATTTGGTTTTCAGGAAAGAACGGTTTTCTGAGGACATAAAAATGTGTTTCATTCTTACTGAGTAATTGGTTTATATTTGAATATAAATAAATGAGAAGCAAGAATGCCATCTATTTCATAGCATTTGATGTACAATCATTTATACAGTGGGGCCATACTCATAATATTTCTTTTATGTTATTAAAATTACTGATAAAACACTAGACATTCATTTGTAACACCACTTCCAAGTGCACAGGAGGATGAACAAATGTGTTTTCATTATAAGAGGTAATAATAATTAAGAGTGACAGAACCTTATCCTCAGGATCTGCCTCCCAGCAGCAGTTTGGCTGATAAAGAACCAGAAGTTAAGATAAGGCAGCAATTATTAAGACAAATCTTTTGAAGGGCTGTTTGAACTCCTGTGTCCAGCAGATAATCTGATTTTACAAGGTGCTCCAAGGCGGGGGAGGCTGCCTGGGAAGCAGTACCCAGGTGCAGCCTTCAGCCCCTTGCACCGGCATTTTTACCTCTAGCCATTCCTGCTCTCTTCTTCTTTTGTTTGCTACAGCTGTGGCACATAAATCAGTCTCCATTCTGTCTCACTGACACCAAAGAGAAACAGAACACAAACAATGCACTACACCAAGCCCCAAATGTATTCATCTTTTTTTTTTTTCCCCCCTCCCTTTTTTTGTGATCCTTTTCACCTGTTTTTTGGGGGGAGATTCAAAAATGGCTACGGGCAACTCTAATTCTTCCTTCATGAATATTAGATGCACACAGGGCATGAATATTTGAGTAGCTAATTCTGACTTAGGTGAATCCAGTTGCTAATGGCAATTCATTTTTCCTCAGTGACATTCCACCAATAACCAGTGTGAATGGGACAGGATGATGCAGTTGGGAGCTGGAAAGCAAAAGAGAATGAAACTAGAAGCAAGAATGCTTTATTGATTTAGTCTTCAGGTGGGACTTGGGGCTGTGCTACCTCTCTTACCTTGGGGAGAGTTTGAGCAGGGAGATCTATGCTCAGCTGTTACATGAGGATCTTTAAGAACAAAATAGGGGGAAAAACTTTTAAACTGATTTTTCTTATGTCACTGAGATACTGCCTCTTGATATGCTGTTCCCTTGGTTGTGTGACCCCGTGATGTGCAAAGTGAGAGACCTGGAGACACTCAGGGCCAGCCCCTGCCCCTGGCACACACCTGCCCTGCTGAGCAAGGCTTTTGGGGCTGGGGACTGGCCAGCTGCTCCAGGCAGGTGAGCCCACCTTGCTGCAAGGCTGCAGGGATGTGCTGTGGGAATGGGGCTGTCCCATTGGGGATACTGGGTCATCTGTAAAAACGGCATGCTTGGATTTTTATTAAAAAATTGAAATTGTGACTTGATGTCCAAGGCATGGGAAAGAAATGTGGTGTTTCTGGACCTAGGGAATAGCAATGAGTAATCAGATGTGACCAGACCAGACCTCAGCTGAGGTTCCATGTTTATGTTTACGTGGCCCAAAAGACATCAGCAAGTATCTATCATTTTATATTAGTCCTGGATTTGCCATTACTGGATGAATGCTTTCTAATCCATTGCTAATACTGACACTTTTGTCTGCTTTAGCATGAGGCTGCCCTTGCGTGTGCTTTGCACAGGGAAGGTCTCACACAGGGCTCTGAAATGCCCCTGGAGCAGCTCCTGTGCCAGGCTGGGTTTGGGGTGGCTCCTGTGCCTGGCAGCCAGTCCTGGAGCCAGCACGAGTGACAGCCTGTCCCCATCCCCACCGAGCAGCTCTCACCCTCCAGAGCCACAGAGGAGCAGAAGGAGCCTCTGCCACGGCCCGTGCTGTGTGTGTGCCCCAAGCAGCCTGGGCTCCCCTTGCCCAGCTCTCAAGCTCCGAGGCAGTGCCCAGCTGTCCCTGTCCCCATCCCTGTCCCTGTCCCTGTCCCTGTCCCTGTCCCCGTCCCTGTCCCTGTCCCTGTCCCTGTCCCTGTCCCTGTCCCCATCCCTGTCCCTGTCCCTGTCCCCTAACCCTTGTCCCTGTCCCTGTCCCCGTCCCTGTCCCTGTCCCTGTCCCTGTCCCTGTCCCTGTCCCTGTCCCCATCCCTGTCCCTGTCCCTGTCCCTGTCCCTGTCCCTGTCCCCATCCCTGTCCCTGTCCCCATCCCTGTCCCTGTCCCTGTCCCCATCCCCGTCCCTGTCCCTGTCCCCGTCCCTGCACTCTCCAGAGCACTGCTGCCAGTCCCAGGACACAGAGAACACACTCTCAGTCTGCAAAAGCAAGGAAAGAACTGCACACTGAGAGAAAGTCCTGCTTAGTTTACAGGTTGCTTTTATTTACAAATATACTGAAGTGTAATCTCTCTCTTTTTTTTTCTTTTTCTGTTTTTGTTTAGACTGTGTGTGTGTGTGTGTCTGTGTGTGCACATGCACGTGGGAAGGAATGTGATGCATGAGAAACTCACGGATCCTATCTGCCAGCAAAGGTGGCAGGAAAAAAATTGAAGTGAAATGAAATTTAAAAACACTAATAAATAATTTAATAATGACAAATAATTAAATTAAAAAAAAATCCAATCTACATACATTATGGTGGTTTGTTTCCAACACAGAGAGAAAGGAGCAGCGAATCTACAGTGAAAGGAGCTGGTTAAGTATGAGAGAGCACAGTCATATTTTTTACAAGTTAAACAAATTGTAACAGACAGCTACAAAATACTACATTTTGATAACATAAATACAGAATATATAAATATACAAGTAATACAGCCATACACAGCTAAAAAATAGGGTGTTCACCTAAAAACAGAGTTCCCAATGCAAAGTATTTGGCAGCCCCTTCACAGCTGCTGCTGAACAGAACCAGAGTGCACCGAGCCAGGGTGATCCAGGCTGCAGCCACCAGGAGGGAAACATCCATCAGCGTGGTCAGATCGGTCTCAGAGAAGCAAGACCGTGGTGAAAGCCCACCAAAGCCAAATGACTTCAGCAAGCAAATGCCCAAGCACGTCCCTAAGCCAGGAGCCCCAGCCCCCGTTAGGGAGCAGCTACTGGTGCCAGGTTGGTGGGGTGAGCTGGGCAGGGGGCTGTGCAGAGCACTGACACTCTGACTCTGTGGCTCCAGCTCCCACAGCCGTGTCGTGCTTCAGCTGCCTCTGTCCTTCCTCTGCTGACCCAGCTCCAGCTTGTGAGAATCCTTCCCTTCCTCATGATTCTGCTGGCCATTTCTAGTGACTTTCAGGGCGAAGCAGAGTTATCACAGGGTTATAGAGGTGTTCCTGTGAACCCCAGCTTGCAGCATCCCGGCAGCATGCAGAGCTGGGTTCACTGGAGCACCTGGGGCAGGGGCTTGGGCAATACCTCTGGCCCTGGAGGGAACTGGAGGGGAGTCCTGAGCACAGTAGGAAAAGGGAAGTGGGTTCACATCATCTCTGGAAGGTTTGCTGGCATGGAGGACCTTCTCCATGGCATGATGCACAGCAACGTGACTGAGCAATGACCCTTCAAAGGACCTGGAAATGGTCATCTGAATTGTGCAGGGTGGATTTGAAAAACTCGGTCAGCAGCTACTGTGCAGCCAGCATGAGCCACATCTCAGGCGTGGTTAGCAGTGGCTGGGACAAGTGATCTGGATGTTTGTGATGACAGAGTTTAAAGAAGAAAAGGAGATCAAAATGCCCATGATGATGTTTCAACATAAGTGAGTGAAACCACCGCCATTTACTTACAGTAACGTAACTGTCTTCAACATTGTGCCAGTGAAAGGTCTGCTGCCAGCTCCGGGGTTTGCCCCAGAGCGCAGAGACAGCCGGAGCCGTGCCCTGCAGCCAGCCATGCCAAGGGGAGTGCTGCTGCCCAGCCCAGAGCCCAGCTGGCCCCAGCCCCAGATGGCTCAGTGGCCCCTCGTGGGTGCTGGGATCTCTCTGCCACCCGCACAGACCTGCAGCTGCAGGACAAGGACCCTGAGCTCGTGCCCACTACTCATCCTGATCTCACAATCACCTTTTTTATACGTTATTGAGCACACCAAAACATAATCAATCATCTTTTACTTAATTGCATCTTGTCACCACTTTAGCTGCGCACGTACTCCTTGATTAGCCAAAACAAGATGATGGAAACACCGTGAAGAGCTCACTTGATGCATTTGTGTTAGAGAGGGGTTAATTTCCTAGGGAAAATGATCACTGTAAGGTGCATGTAATAAACTGCTGTCATGACCTCTAGCCTTTGAGCTCCCATATGTGCAATCATTGTTCGTGGCTTCCGTGGAAGTGCCAGATGCTAAGAATTTTTGGCAAGAGTTTATCAATTTGACTCGATGTAAGATATTACTGTGATATGGCCCATTAAACATTTTACCTTCACCTGAACAGGGACATTCCCTTGACAACAGAAGAGTAAAGCAGAAATCGAAGAGGTCAGAGGTTGCTGTATAATCTTTTACTGCAAGGTCCCAGGTTAAAACCACAATGATCACACTCCAGTAGGATAATTTATTCCACAAAAAGGAAGTGACATTTATTTTACTTTAATGAACTTTGGCCTTTGCCAGCTATCACAGGACACTGGAAATCCTTGCCTATCCATTCCTTCCCTGGACCAGCAGCAGCCCACCATGGCATGGATAATATTACACGTGCCAAGGGCCTGAGTGTGTGTGTGGATGTGGCTCCAAAGGTGGCAGAACATGGGGCAACAAACAGCGAAGGCATCATCACACCACACACCGAGGGAGAGGGGACAGTATGTACAAGCATGAAAGAAAAAGGTGGCAAACAGTCATCCAAAAAATCAGCAAAGAATTATACTTCAGCTATAAAATGGGATGTCTGGTTTTTTCCTTGGAGATGGATTATTTTTCATCCATCCCAGATGCAGAGGTAGAGTTGGGACAAGGCAGTTCTCCAAACTGTAGGTCATGTTATAGTTCACATATAAGTCCCTGTAAACACCAAAAATGCCATTTTGATCCTGCCAGTATCAAGATATGAAGCAAGGCTGTGCCTGTGTGAGGAGTCTACAAACTGGTGTGTCTGAGAGGTTTTTCTGTGACTGTAAAGTAGCACAGCAGAGGGGAGAGGAGGGAAATGATGAATCCATTGAGATCGGTGGTGACAAATGACAAATGTTTACATGAGCCATATGAAACCTGCTTGCTTCTGCCCTGCAAGCAGTGAGGATCACCTGAGTTCTTTATAGATGTTTGCTATCATGCAGAGAGAAAGGATATTGTTATTTATTTTGATACACAAGGAAAGGGAAAAACACTTGAAAAGGATGGGTAAGAAAAGAAAATAATTTCAATTTCAAAATATATCCAGAGGCTCACAACACTCAGCTGAAATCACATCCTTGCCAGAAAGCAGGGAATGGCCACTAGGCAAGGACATGGACACAGCAGCCCCACCTTCCCGGGGACAGCAGCTGCCCGGACAAGGACAGGGACAGGGACAGGGACAGGGACAGGGACAAGGCCAGCGCTGCCTGCCCTGAGCTGGGCTGTGTCCTGAGCCAGGCTTAGTCCTGAGCCAGGCTGTGCCTGTGTCCTGAGCTGGGCACACGGGGCTCGGGACCGCCAGCACGGGACAGCTCTGCCCCCGCCACGCACGGACACACGGACAGACAGACACACAC
>VRYO01001183.1:4702762-4713125 GCA_009812075.1 Sialia sialis | reverse complement strand
GACACAGACAGACACACACACGGACAGACGGACAGACATGCAGAGACACACACACGGACAGACACACTGACACACAGACACACTCACACACACAGACACACGGACAGACACATGGACACACACACAGACACATGGACAGACATACGGACACACTCACACACACACAGAGCCTCATCCACGGTGCTCTCGTCATCTCTGGAGCGAGAACCTATGCACTTACCCTGCAGATAAACTTGGCTTTCCCGAGAAACCTCCGACAGCTCAGTCCACACTCCCACGCTGGGGGAAATGGTGTTTTTTCTCTCGGAGCCCTCATGGTGTCCTTCCCAGCCGTGCCTCCGAGGAGGGGCTGTACAACCTGGCTCCCAGCAGGGCTCCCCGAGCTCCCCCAGTCCCCCAGCAGGGCTCCCTCCCAGGGGCTGCCGGGGTCTGCTCTGGCCTTCCCCTGCATGGGACACCCACGGTCCCAGTCCCCACGGGGACACTGCCATGCTGGCCTGCTACCAGTCCTCAGCCTGGAGAAGTTGGATTAACCAAAGCTTTGGACTTGTTTTTCAGCTATTATGGTCAATATATTAAAGATATTTATTTAAGAAAGTGCCTATCCTGCCAATCTTTCCCCATGAGCTCTATTTTGAACACACCCTATAATTACTGATATTACCCTGGCAAATATTCCCCGTGAAGTTTTCTTTACTGAGAGCCATGACTGTACTTGTCTGCTTCTCCACATTATATTTATCACCAGGCAATATTTATAGCTATACTATTATTATTTATGATATTTTATGCCCTACAAAAGTCTATATGACATATGCTCCAACTTCATCATCAGAGTTCAGCTGGGCCATCCCTTCTGTGGGTGTTCCTGTCCTCACAGCACTGACAGTGAGCTGTGCCAGCAATCCTGGCACTGGGGGATTCACAGGCTGTGCCAACACTTCAGCTCGACATACCTGAACTTCCCATCACAATTTCTTTCATAGTCTCCTGTTCCTGGCTGGTGCACATTTCAGGACTTCTGGTGTTTCAGGCTAGAACTGTGCACCCTTGATTCTTGCTGAGGCAAGGTAACTAAAGGAGTGCTTAATTATTCCAGATGGACAATAGAGAACAGCACATTTATGCCTCATGCAAAACAAATAAACAGAACAGAATGAAAAACAATTGTTTGCCAATCATGATCTAGACTTGTAATTTGGCACTGCAATACTTACAAACAAATGTAAATGTTTTAATCTCACACTTCAGAAAAAATTAAATAAATCTGTCTTGTAAGCACCTTTAGTTTTAATTATTTAAGATCAATACTAACCTAAATGCCTCTGCCCTTAACATGCATCTCCTCTCCAGGGTCACAGACCTCTCTTACTCTGAAATCACTGGCTTTCTCCACAAACACTGTTCACCAGTTCCTCAGTACCATATGCATAAGGGCTATAAACTAATGAGCAGATCTAGGTTATGTAGAAAAAGTGTAGAAAGGAAACAAATGTTGAACGTCACATTTACATTAACTTCTCACAGTTCAAATGGCAATTTTTCCACAACATAGTATGAATCATGCAGTAAGAAAAGGAGGAATCTCCAGTTTCTTTGATTTATTTGTCATATGGTTGACTGATGTCAGTATCAGTGGCTAAAAAAAAAAAAGTTTAGACATCCAAAAGAAAGGAGGAGAGAGAGGAGGAAAAGGTCTAGCTTTCCACAAAATCCATTTCCTTTAAGATGATGAGCTCAAACCACACCAGATCAAAGGCTGAGGATGAGCAGGTTCTTCTGTTCCTTCCGTGCTTGTCTCGCGGTCTGGCGCCAGCTGGGAACCAAGGGAATGGGGCGGGTGGATGTGTTTTGTCTCTCCACATATGTAAGTATGTAGGTATTAAAATACATATACATACATACACATATATGCAAACAGAGACAGTCTTCCTAAAAAAACGCTCTTTGCAGTCCAGAGGCAGCAGAGTCTGTGAAGGAAGAGCTGGGCAACATATGGCTGTAGAGTCTGCACTGGAAAAGTCACTGGCTAAACACACGCCGGCTGCAAGTTCCCTTTATTTTCATGAGGCGAAATAGGAGCTCTGCATAGAGTACAGCCTGTCAATGGGATTTCCTACTCTAGCCTGCATGGAGTTAACTTCGGAAGAAGCAAGAAAACAGTCGCTCAAGCTAGTTAAAGAGGTATCACTGTCGATATCATGAAAAATGGAGTCGTTTCCTGCAAATGAAATGCACACGTTAGGCTGAGAGCTGCACAGCCAGGGGAGGACACAGCACACGATGCTCACGTGCTGCATGCTGCAGCAAACAGAGCACTCCTGTGCTCACATGTTAATAGACTTTGCCTCTGAGGGTCTGACCTACGAGGAGGAGAGCTCGAAATCAACCCACAGGGTCAGCTGGCAGCAATGCGCCCAAACCTGCCAGGATTTCATTTCAGTTTCAGTCACAGCACAAAACAGAGTCTTGGCTGGCAATGGGAGCAAATGGTGCTGGGGAGGAGCAGGTCCCCAGCTTCTCATGGGCTCTGGCACTCCTGGGCCTGCCAGGCGTGGTGGGACCAGATATCGAGTGCCCAGGACAGGAAAGCCAGGGCTGAGAGACATCAGCATACTGGTCTTCATTTACACTCCAGGTAGAAGTTCTACCAGTGTGACAGGACCCAGGAAGAGACCCAGCTTCCCTGGCCTCAAGCAAGCTACAGCTGTAACCATGCTGTCCTTTCAGAAAATTCCACTCTATTGGGGCTGGTTTGGAACACCACCTTTTATTTCCCTTAGCAGCTAGGATTTCAGCTTACTTCAACACTGGTTGGTACCAGAAAAAGCTCTAGCTCAAGTCCTGGGGGCTCTGTGAAAGTGTTAGTCTGGTTCTTTTTCCTCACACACTCATTTGAAAGGGCTCTCTGCCACCCCCTGCACCTCTTTTGGAGCACAGAACCTGCTTCCCAAGGAGTTTTACTCAGAAGGCCAAGCCAACCAACAGAACCACAAGCCACCTAATGGCACTTCATATGTCCTCAGCTGCTTACAGGACTTCCCAGACTTCCTGGTGTGCACCATGGACTTGTCTCAGTGGCAAAAGTAATGACACAGAGCCAAAGCAATTTCCTGTTGGCCTGTGCACGCTGTGCTCAGGGCAGTGATGAGCATTGAGCCTCTACAGTGAAGTGCTCCTGGTCAGCAGAAAGGAGTCTGAAACAGCCAGAGAATCACAGTCTGAAAAATCCTCTGACATTCTTTTTAAATGCCACACTGCAATTGTCCAGAACCAATAATTGAGCATTTAGTGCTTGTAATGCATTTGATGTGTGGTCAAGCAATCGTGAAAGCAAACCGTCATCTTGATTTGGGAAAGAGAATAAAACTATGCAGGTGAAATGTCCTGTGGTAACCCATCTCTTAGTAGCTCAAGAGCTGTTCTTTAACAAATCCACGCATCCAATCTGAGTGGTCTTACAGGGCTGCTTATTCATTTTGTAATGAATAGATTACTTCTCTTTATTGAAGGCACTTTTTCCTCAAAGCTTCTAAGAAAAAAGGAAAAATTTGTGAGGGAGCTAGAATTTGGTACTGTTTATTTTTCAGTGTCTTGGACAGTGGTTTAAAAAGTGGAGCTTGGAGAGGTAATGTTGCTTGCTAATAATTTATCAGAATTATATACTGTGATATAGTTTTGAAATGTGTCCAGAGCTTGAGACGAGCTCTGTTCTACCCCCTTACGTGCACGAGAAAATACACACATAAAACTGACTGATACAAATTCCCTGGTACAAATCCCAGAAAAAACATTCTAAAAGCCAGTAAAGCTGCTGCCCCTGCGGTGTGTGATCCAGCACACAGACCCAGCTACCTGGGATGTGGCAGAAGGAGGCATGCCTTACCATAGGGGTTCATGTGGTCGCCTGGCATTTGTGGAGGTGTGAGACCCTGCTGAAATGGGTCTGTGCCATAACTGCTCTGCTCCATTGCTACAATCTGCTGCTGTGGTGGTGCAAGTGGTGTGTAAGATGTCATCATCCCTTCCATTCGGTTGGACATCACTTCTGCAAAGCAAAGAGGAGGCACGGTTACTGCTGGGAGCAGGCAGAACCAGAGCCAGCCATGAACCCTAGCAAACATAGGGGTATCCTGTCAGTCAGAGAAACTTCCTGAATTTTGTCTGAGTGTAGAACCGTGAGCAATAAGCTGAAAAACCTGTAATTTCTGACTACATAATTTCTGGAGCTCCTCGGTCCTGGATCCTATCCTCCCAAAGTCTGTGGGCTCTGTGTGACAGCCCAGTTGTTCTCCAACTCCTGCTGGTCCCAGCTTTTCTGCTCTGAGTGAAGTGGAGGATTTGAGGCCGTGAGGTCCTGGGAGCTGCAGCAGCCAGAGAGCAGCAGAGCAAGTGGCAGTGCAGACACCTGAGGGGCACAGGAGGGCTCCCATGCTGGGGCAGGGACCACAGGCAGTGCTGCCTGTGCAGATCCCAGCTGAGCACTGTGCCCCTAACTGAGAAGAAAACAAACCAGAGATCTGTCTGGAGATTTCCTCCAGAGCAAACCCCTGCATGCGGCACACTCCTGCCAGAGACGAGGTCACAGCTTCTGTGCAAGCACCTCTGAGCTCTGACCCCACCGGGAGAGCGTGGGTAACCTGGAGCGGGCACTCAGGCACACCTCCGTGTCCTTGCTCTGCTAAAGGCAACTGCAGATTCTCTCTCTCACTTTGCTTTTCCACAAATCCCCTACCTTGTCCCAGTCGCTGCGAGTTCTGCTGCTCCTGCTGCTGTTGGTGCCTTCGTGCAAGCTTTTTCATCTGAAAGAACAGAACAACCTCATAGCTCCAAATGCAGCAGTTTAGTTTCCTTACAAAACCCTCTGCAAGCATCAGTTAACACAGACCATTTATACTTGTGCACACACAGTTGTGGGTTCAGGTTCCATTCTAAGCTTCAACATTTCAGTTTCCAGTTCAGATTTGCATGCAAAATTTACTCCCCAAACTGAGTTGCTTTGAGCACGTGAATTTAATGTCAGTGTTTGGAAGCTGCCTTGCTAGCGTGGCTGCAGAGAGCAGAGCAGCAGAGCAGCAGAGCTCAGCCGTGCTGCAGTGTGAGCTGCAGGCACAGCCTGCCTTTGACTTTTGAGAAGGTGACAAACAGCCTACCTTTGCTCTTTGGTTTTGAAACCAGACCTGGACGACTCGCACGCTGAGCCCCGTTTCAGCTGCCAGTGTTTCTCTGACCTGCAGGAGGAAATGCTTAATTATGCAATTTTTCATAAGTTAAAAAAAAAAATTAACCAGTTTTGTTAGGAGGAACATTTGTACTTATAGCAAAAATTGCATGTATGGAATTACTTTAAAAAATGAATAATATTTTTGCATAGTGTTATCAAGTTCTGCTCCTGATGGTGCTACCAGTTCTGTAACTACTGAACAAAGCATCTGAGCTGGGGAAAATGACACTGAATTTTACCCATAAAGGAGTTTTTTAGTGCAAGAGCAGTGCTCTGCTCTAACCAGCAGAACTGCTGCTGCCCCGGGGAGGGGCAGGGCTGTCTGGGGCTGTGGCTGCCATCAGGGCTGGCTTGCTCCCTGGTGAAGCACCCACCTTTCTGCAGGGCTTAGAAGACACTTCAAAGGATGCTTTGAATGCTCGTCTCTGCTGTGTGGTGAGTATTGTCCTCGGTCGTTTAGGTCTTCTCGGGTCCTTCCCATCATCGCTTCCTTTTCCTTGGGTTACTTGGCCTTTGGTGGGCTTAACATCTCCATCTTCATCATCACTTTTGACTGGTGAAAAAAGGATATGTAATTGCACTTGTTCCACCAAGAAAACAGGATGTTTGAGAACTGCTCTTCAGCCAACAGGTTCAACTATTGTCTCATGGTTATCTGAATACCTCAAGCAGCTGTGGGCAGGAGCAGACTATCTTAGATCTGTGTGCTCTGCCTGAATCAAATGCCACAAAAGCATGAAAATGTTTCCAATTCGTAATTGAGGACGTGGGATGGATCAGGGGATGGAAACTCAGAATATGCTTCAGTATTTCCAGGAATCGGGTGCAGAGGGACTTTGTGCCCTTCCAGCACCTCTTGGACCCTGCTCACCTGTGCTCACCTGCTCCCATCTCACCACCAGACAAACACCTTTACCTTCAGAGCTGAGCTTCAGCTTCTCCTGAAGCATTATCTGCAGATACCACTGCCCGCACTGCTGCGTCAGCAGAACGCATCCAGCAAGGAGCACACAGAATCTCCAAGCACATCTGACCAAATACCGTGCAGATTCCACTTACTGAATACTGTTCTGAATGTTTTGAAGCTCCAGAGATCATATTAAATATAATCTTTGTCATCTCTTTTCCACTTCCCACAGGAAATATCTGTAACTTTCCTCAGTGTGTTAAAATATGTCTGTATGTGCAAGCACAAACTTCTCTTTCTCAGTAAATACATACAAGTGTGCTTGTGTAGACCAAAGAGATTCTTTGTATTTTCTATCATTAAATTCGGAATTCTAAATCACAGTCTGGTGATATTACATGTGTTATATATTGTCCTGGGAAATCTCAAGCACAGTGGCAAATGTTGAGGGGTAAATATACATTTTGTTGAGAAAATCAGGTTTTCAACTCAGCATATTTTATTTGACCAGACTGCAGATTTTAGTTCCAGCAAACATTATCACATTATAATAGGGATTTCAACATGAAGAAACACACTGAAATTTTTTATATACTGAAAGACTACATTTGGGGAATCAACAAATTAGACTTTAATTCGTTTTAGGGTCTGATTATTATGCACCTAGCAGTCCAATCACCTTTTACTTTAATAAGCATCTTTGGCCTAATGATTAAAGAGAAGTTCAGTCATTTTAATAACCATGACATTATTAACTTTCCAGCATGCCATTTCTAAGGAAAGGTTTGTGAGGATTAATACTGCTCATTGGAGAGTTACTTTTGTGTCCAGTGGATAAATATTTGATTGAAGCAGCACACATTCTCAGCCAGGGCTTTGCAGATCGTGTGCTCTCACACAGACCCCGGGGAGATCAGTGTTTTCACTGTGTTAGACAATGGGAGACAAAGAACTTGTTTAATTTGTCAGCTTGTTTTTCAGGTTTGGGTTTGACTAACAGAGAATAATGAGGGAAAAAAGCATCTCCAGGAGTAAGAAACTCCCCTTGGTGCCAAAGGGAAATGAAATTGAAACCAAGACTGGTTAGTGCTACCATGGTGGCTCCTCAGTGCTGCACAGGGCAGGTCTGGTCCAGGAGGAGCGATGCCAAACGCAGCTGCCCCTCGCTGTGTGAGCACAGGGATGCTGCCTGTGGCCAGCCCGGCTGGGGACAGCCCCACACGAGCTGCCCAGGGGGCTTGCTGGGCACCAGTGGGTGCACAGCGGGTACTGGAGCTGGGGGGCGCAAGGAGGAAACTCAGATGGCACCCAGAGCCTGTGACAGGGATTTACTGAGCAGAGCACTCAGGGTCCTGCAAAGGCAGCCTGACAGGAACTGGAACACTGCTCCAGAAAAGGCCCTGGTCCCACTCACTGCTGCATCTGCAGAGACCTTGTTCTTGAGGCATTCCTGATGTGGGAATACAAACGCTAGCAATGTGGAGAATATGACTTTCAGATCGGAGATTAAGTATAATTTCTGACACCAGTTGAAATGGAGTAACACATTTTCTCATAAACCAGAGGCAAAGATGTCATTTATACATGTCATTCGTACATGTAATGGAACAGTAACTGTTGATTTTCTTCCATATTTCCTTGGGAAACAAGTGTGAGATTGTGGTGGCACAAACCCACAACTCAGTGACTTTCAGATTCTCTTCAGTACTTCTGTGCTGCACTTGCAGTCCTTGGTACTATTTGTAATTAGCAAAGAGATTCTGTTCAAAAATGATATTAGTGCTGTGCCCATTTTCCTAGTTTAGTGCTGAAATTGTATGTGCAGAAGATCCCCTGAAAAATAAGTTAAGTGGATGGAAGCATGCCTGTGGAGAGCAGCATAGTGATGCCTCACTTGAGTGAGACCTCGGGCGGCTAAAGTCAGTCTGATTCATGCTTTATGATCTTACAGAAAAACACGTCAATGAAAGCAAAAAGATTCTGTCTTTTACTAAGCAGGAAGTTAGGGAAGGGAGTCAGGTTAGGGAAAGCAGGCTGCCAGTAGGGACGTTTTCAGCTGTGCCTGCAAATCTGCATGGGTGGCACATGCATATAGATGAAGTGATGTGAAAATGGATGCGCTCTACAGGAAAGCTCTAGAGACTCACGCAGCTTTTCCAGTCAGAGCAGCTGTGGGAAAAGCTCACCTGAGTCTGAGTCGTCTGGGCTGACCGAGCTCAACAAGTCCTTCTCTTTCTCATAGTCACTTTTGCAGAGCAGCTGCCCTTCCTTGAGCACGAACTCGTCCCCCTTGCGCAGCTGGCGCTCGCACACGCAGCAGCAGAAGCAGCTCAGGTGGTACACGCACTCCAGGGCGCGCATCACGAACTCCGTCGGGGCGATCTTCTCCATGCAGCCGCTGCACTTGGCAGCGAACAGCCTGCAAGGGAGAGGCAGCACAGTCAGGGAGGGCACAGCAGGCTCCGCGCACATCGCCCCGCTCACGCTCGCGCACGGCGACAGCGTCCCCAGCCTTGCCAAGAGCACAGCCACGCACTTCTTTCAAATCTCAATCCCTCTGGTCTTGAGATTCCCTCAATCGCCTTTCCTGGACAAGGGTTCAGAACTGTCCTTATCGCAGTGTTCTTTCTCCTTTTCAAAATGAGAAACAAACGGGAGCTCCCAAAGTTGTTAATTGCTTAAACCCACATGGATTTTAATTCATCTTTTAGAGGAAGGCCCAGCTCATGCTTTGTTTTGTACAGGGTCTCTGGTTTCAGCACTTAAGCCCTATCCTGAACAGATTTGATCACTTTCCATTTGTGGTGTGGTCTGTTTCTGAGGTGGCTGATAAACCCAGAAATGAGCATGAAAATGTTGAGCTCTTGCCGAGGTAAAGTCAGCACGTGCATATAAACACATGATTGTACACATGCAATCAATAAAGAGAGGAGTGAAATAGCACAGCTTTTCTATGGATGTTGAGTTATTCCAGAACAACCTGTCTCTGAAGGAAGTACTGTGCGTTTCAAATGGTGTGAAACATCCTTTGGCAGAGATAGGCAGTGATACAATCTGTCAAATTACCAGTATAATCACAGGCTCTAGAACACACACTGTATCCAGACTAGTTCTTATTAATGCTCTATAAACCCTGTCTTTCATCCATCATTAATTTTCTAGGCTTAAGTTAGAATTATTTAGATTAATTTTATTTTGCTTTTCTAATGGCAAGTGGGAATCTCCCTAAGTGAGGTTTCAGAAAAGGGCTGCCTCAAATAAAGACAAATTGCTGTTACATCCCGGTGTCACATGGTGCGCTGGTGATTTGAAATTCAGTGTCTTTTATGGCAATACATCATAGTGCAAGGTGTGTGAAGATTTACATTTCAGCAAGGAAATAAACACCACTGCACCACTGTGCTCACAGAAAATAAAATTAGATTCTGCCTTTTTGCACGGGGTACGCTGACTTTTTTCTATCATCAAAATTATAATTTTTCACAAAAAGGCAATTGTCTGTGATTTTAGATGGCTAAGGCTGTGGTAGTTATTCATTCCTCCAGAGCCTCCATTTTGTCTGAGCTGAGAAGAGCAGGAAAATGGCAGTACGAGCCCTCGGCATAGGGCTGCAGTCAGGGTGGGCAGGAGGGAAATGCAAATGTCAATGGGGATGCACACGGCATCCAGAAAATGACTGAGGGACAGGAACAGCTCCCAGCTGGACCTGGGGGGGACTGCACCTGGCTGGCTCAGTGCACACCTTGGCACGGCCACGACCTCGGGGTGACAGCGCTGCAAGGTGGACTGAGTGGCTCTTTTCAGGTTTGTAAGGAATTAAATCTCTCAGAAGGAAACTGATGCCACCCAGGAGCCTGGGCACTGCCATGAACAGCACAGCTTATTCCATACACTGTTTGCTTTGTCCACAAGGTTTTGCCTTACAATGCTTTAGCCAGCAAATTCCTAAGCAGAAAATATTTTTATCTCTACACAATTTTATATCCGAAAGGATTAACACACAAAGAAGACGGGGGAAAAAAAGAAATAAAAAGAAAAGACCAAAAAAAAAAAAAAGAAAAAAGAAAAAAGAAAAGTGCACTGAAATAGCTCTTTCTGTTTAACTGCTTAAATCTATCTGACTCATTTCACCAAGCCTGGCCTGTCCGTGCGAGGGACGCCCTCAGCACGGGGCACCCCAGGACAGCCCAGGAGCGGCAGAACCGGTGCCAAGGCCAAGGTGGCTCTGTGCC
>VRYO01001183.1:4660838-4701762 GCA_009812075.1 Sialia sialis | reverse complement strand
GCACTGCGGGACCGCTCCGGGATGGGCTGCGGCTGCTCCCAGCACAGCAACACAACGCCACCGTCCCGGGCAGTGAAAACACCAACGGAACGCCCTGCACAGATAATGTCAAGAAGAAAAGCCCAGGAAAGCATGAATCCCCTGCAGCTTCCCTCGAACAGGGACACGAAGGTGACACACCCTTTGTCCTGAGGAACGTGTTGTTTCCCTGACCTGCGCCTTCGCTGTCACACTGCCTTGGTGAGTGAGTGTGTTTTATCTTTTTCTTCAAAATAAATATATCTAACGTGAACACAAAATACTTCGTGTGATCTACTGGCAGCTGACTGTTCCTGTAAAGATGGTGCTTTTGCAGCAGAGCTTCCCCAGGCAGCCTTTTAGCTATAACGAATTACACTGTCATCAGCGCATATTAACTCCTTCAAATGAACACTAAATTGCCCTGACAATACTGCACTGACTTCATATCCTGAATTTAACTCTTGTCAAGAAAGTTCCCTCCCCTGTACACAAGTACTCGGTATTATAACATGCATTCACACAAACACACACAGAGCAGTGTGTTGGGTTGAATTCTGAGATTATAAAATTTTCATTAAACCTATCTTATAGGGTGTTTATAGGTATTTTTTCAACTTCCCAAGAGGAACACAAGGTTATGCACTCTTTTTGCACAAGGCAATCTCACAACAGGAAACTAATCTTGACAAATGACCAGACTTTGATAGCTGTGATCTAAACCACTGCTCGTTAGACTGTTCATTTTATAAACGAATGGTAATAAACCTGTTGGGAAGTGTAGGATAGCAGGAATACTTTACAGATCACCCCTTTACAGGTTTCAATCAAAGCCATAAATTTGAAGGGGAGCACACAGATATTCTGTGCTGAGACAAAGACTGTCCCACACCAACCACATTTAAAGGAATTGTTTTTTATTTCTATACATTTTGCAAATAATTTGCGTAACTCTGGCTTTTTACCCCCATGGCTGATTATCTCCAGTTCTCTTAAACTAAAGTCAAACCTCAAAATCCTTGGATGTGTTAAAGTGTGTAGAGAGTGGAAATCAAATGCCTTTATTAGAAGCTGCAGGAAATCTCTGACTCCTAAGATAACGAAAACATTCCAGAGAAAACTGCTCAAAGAGGACAAAGAAGAAGAGCAGAACAAGAAAACCTTGTTTTGAATCAATGATTGTGGAGTTTTAGAAATAAATTCTGTTGCCTGGACAATTTTGAAAGACAACTCAATAGGTTTAGGAGTTTTTAAGTGTGTTTGCCTCTATGCCTGGAACACTTGGGGGACTCAGCCAAGCTAAAGCTCAGAACAATGGCCTGTCTGTCCATCAGAGTATTTACAATAAATGCAATAAATACAATGAAGCAACTTTACAGTACTAGATAATCAAAAAGTCTTTACCAGTGAAAACTGTGTGAACCTAAATTAATTTTGCATATGGATCAGGGGCGATGCAAATGGTAATACATGTCCTGACTTTAACCAGTAGATGAAAATGTTCACCAGCGGAAGAGGCCATAAAGATTTTATTTGTTAGGATATCCCTGTGAAGGCAGGCTGAATCAGTAGACCTCTGAAACAAGCAGAGTTACATGATCCACTGTGCCTTCCTGCATGGCACAGCCATCTGGAGTGCAGCGTGGAGCCCTGATTTACGATATCCCGCGCAGTTATCTTGCAGTAAGTCTGACCCTGCTTTGCTCCTGAGAATCACAGCTCTGCTGTTTACTCTCCTGGTGCCCTGACAACCCACCCTTTACCTTTCTATGGCTCAGCCAGGTCCCTAATTTCCTCCTCTCTGTGGGCAAATAGACTTTAATTGTTTTATTATAACTAATTTAATCCGTGCTGAGAGATGTCCATGCGCAGTGTGAAATTTGCCGTTCACATTAAGTGTGGTTCAAGAGTTTGCTGTACAGGACAAAGGTAGAAGCACAGACTAATTTAGTCAGGTTGTTTATTTACTGGGCCTCTGCCATGAAGCAGTAAATAGGAAGTCATTAAGCTGTGTTTGATGTATGCAAGAGGACAGATGCTGCTTCCTACCTATCAGAGACCTTCGGTCATTTTCCTTTCTGTATTATTCTGACATTTTGTGTTGCAGCAGCCACAACAGATACCTGGCTTTTCTTTGTTTAATAAATGTGCAAAGGTGTGGTCACTTTTGCAAGCACTCTTGGTGCTTGGTGTCCGTGTGAGTTTTCCCTCTGCTCACCCCTGCTGGCTGCTCTGCTGCTGGGAGCTCACTCCACACTCTGCAGTGAACAGGGAAGAGATACGGTAAAGCACTGAAAATTTTTCATGAGTTTTATTAGGAGAAGATATTAAATTACTAATGAAAGATAACTGTTCCTTGTTCTTTGGGATAAATTTTGATACTTCTTTCTTTAGATGACATAGGATTGGAAAAACAGTATTCATAGAGTTTTTCCAGTACAGGGCATGAATTTTTTTGGTGGTGACTTATAGCTCATGGGTGCTTATAAAGTGGAACAACTGTTACTTGGTTGCATTTAATTCAGAATATACAAAACATCCAGAATGCAGTAAAGCAGAACAGGAATACTATAAATTCATGATTTGAAACCCCCACCCCCTTTAAAAAGAAATAATCCATTTAAAATATTTTCCCTGCAGAAGAAATAATTACAGAGTTTATTAAAGCCAATTTCATAACTGAAACTTCAGTATAAGTAAGATAATTCCCTTTCATCAAGTAGTAATAAAATGTGCAAAATTTAAAAGTTTCTAGAAAAAAAACTGTAATATTTAGAGAGAAACTAAAACAAAGAAACCTTTTTATTCTTCAGGAGAACTGAGGAAAATATTTATTAACCCTCTATCCACAGGTGCAGTAGTATGGACATCAGCTGGTGAAATCTTGTGTTACATCTGCACTTCACAGCGTGGATTTAGACTCACAACTTCCATGCTGCCTATCTTGGTAACGAGTGGCTTTTTCTTCATGCAAATATGTCACAGTATTTCCCTGAGGAGCGCTCTCCTCCCCTGCCAAGGCAAGCTGATGGCCAAAATAGCCACAGGGACCAATTTTATCCTGTACCAAATCTTGCTCTGGGGCTGCTGGGACTCTGAGCCCTGCAGAGCCACCAGCACCCACTGTCCCTGGGGCTGTCTCACAGTGTCACCGTGTCACTGCTGCCCCTTCCCACCCTGGGCACTGCAGCTCGGGTGGAGCCGTGCTCAGAAAACAGCACAAAGACACACAGAATTTAACATGCAGCCTAAATGCAACTTGCTCGAGTGGGACCAGAATGACCTAAATAGCTACATCTCCCTTAACTATAAAGTACAACATAAAATGCAAAGTGTGGAGCAGTTGCTCGCTTTGAGCAGAATGTGACAGAATGAATTCTTCTCTTTGCTTAATTTTCATCCCCTAATTGTCCACTTTGTTCAACTGTCTTCCATCACTGCCATGCTGTTCTATTTTATAGCATTTTTCCATACAACACTTTGATGGAAAAATTTATGAAGAATAGAATTATTGCTGTTAGAAGGGAATTAAAACAATTTTTCATTTACAAAGTCACTGATATTGCTGTACTGTGCTCCACCTTTGGGAATCCAATTGCTCTTCTCAGCTACTCCCATTCCTCTTTATAGCACAGCAATTCCACTGTACAGATTATGGCTGCAATTTTCTCCTAATCTTTTCAGTAGAACAGAAACTGTTATAAAAGTTAAGGGCACCAATTGAATTGATAAAGCTGGGGCTGCAATTAAGAGGACTTAATGAATTAACAAAATACGGTGATTTTGTTAGAATTATATTTCTAGGCAATGCAAACATTTATGAAATAATATTATTTTTGTCCATGAGTTTCAAAGAGACTAACTGGGCTCCTGCTGCTGTGTTTTTTACATTCTCCAAATCACACCAAAGGGCTATAAAAGCATCCTATTTGTTGGGGCATTTGTGCTTCTGCCGCAGCTGGGGGGCTGTGGTCACCAAAACAAACCGGGCACTCCTTTTTTCTTTTTTCCTTTGGATTTTTATTCAGTTATTAAATTAAAGTAAATCCACCTTCATCTTCTCCCTGTGCACCCTCGCCAATATCCAGTGGATGAAGTGGCCCTGTGGAGCAGCTCCAGTCTGCTCTGACAGACATCTTATCCTTCTTGTTCACTAAATGGCACACTGAATTTACATCACCAACAACACTGGGAAACTCTTCTAATGCAATTTTTATGTGAGATTTCACCCTAAAGGCCCCATAAGCAGGGAAATTGTATGGTTGTGATTCACTGGCCCGGTCTTCACTTTCACAGAAAAAAATAATCGTGTCAAAGCAATCCAAATGTAATTTCTAAGTTATTTCTTGACTGGCAAGAACGACTTAGGGAAAGGATTTTCACAAGGCTTTCCTCGCAGCTAAGAGGAAAAAATGTTATTTGCCAGCAAAAAACAAAATCACTTCCTGTGCCTGCTGCAGTGATGCTGGTGGAGAGCCTGAGCCCAAACTCATCAGCACAGCCAATTTAGCAACTGATTTGCAAGGGAAAGATACCTTAGTCCTGTGGTGTTAATGTCTGTGCAGTGGGGGGTCTATTGCCAGCTTCTCCAAACTCATCAACACAATCTATTATTAATACCCAGAAAGGCTTTATAGTATCTTTATAGCACAAGGCAATGAAAGCTCTGCCGTGTAATCTGTTATCTATATTGCAAAAACATGTGAAATAAAACAAAACATAGACACTTCATAAACAAAATGTTTCATCTATTATATCTCTCTGCCTCCCCTGTATATAAAGCAGTGGGGTGCAGGAAAGGCATTCAGAGAGATTTGCTGTTAGATATGGCACTGGCTCCTTTTTAAATTCTATTTGTATTGTGACAAATTTTAGACTGAACGAAAATTTCTGCTTCTTTCACTGAGATGGAAATATTCGAACATTTGCAAAATTAGGCTGTATTTTGTCAGCAGAGCAAAGGGGATTAGGAGCAAAATATATCTCTAAACTCCTAGAGGAAAACTCTTGCTCACGGGGATGAGCTGGCTGAGGCAAAGTCAGGAGTCAGCTGCAGCAGGGTGAGGAGGGGGCACAGCTGGGGCAGGGCCAGGTAGAGCTGTCAGGGCATTGCCATGGCACCAGCTGAAGAATTTATCTCCAGTAAGAAGCAAAGTGCCCGCTGGAGGCAGTTATTTCTCTGGAAGGCATTCAAGAACAGAATTTGAGCACTTGGATCTTTTCTTCTACTATTGACATGCATGACAATATTTAATGTGAAAAGCCCAGAATTGCCCTACCTTTAGTCCTTAGGAACAGACTCAGTTAGAGACACCATTTAACAGCAAATGAATAAACACACCGTTTAAAACCCAAGAAGGTTTTGTTTCAAATAACCAGATGGTGGCAAAGGTGGAACTGAGAGGGAAGCGTGAAGCAGTTCAGTGTACTTGGTGCATGCATGTTCGCCGTACAGTAAGAACCAAAAAAGTCCTCAACACAGGGCTGTGTCTTATTTCCCAAATGCCTTTTTATGTTCTTTGCCTGTTGAAAATAAATTGTTCTTTTGTAGTGTTTGTCTTTTCAGTCCAACTGTCAGCTATTATTTTTCTATTTCCTCTTTTTGTCACTTTGCATTATTTTTGGTGCTGTAATTCCCATTTGTTCCCACTCCTATCTTCCTGTCTCCCATTGTTCCATTTTTTAATCCCCAGTTTTACTCTTCTTTGGCTCTTTTTTGGCCCATTCTCAGTAGGGTTTGAGAGAATACCCAGGCGTGACTCCCTGCTATAGCAACCACACCTCCCCAGGAAAGCCACAACAATCTCTTCGGGAGGAGGAAAGTCTTTCACAAGCTGGCAGCAAAAGTAAATCCTTCTTCAAGGAACAAGAAGGATTAGCAGGGAGCAGTGGGCTGCAGACTTAACCCTACCCTTCATTTCTTTAAAGCACCAGTCACTCAGAACCCTGCTGTGATGTACAATTAAACAGAACCCAAAAAAATCCTGAATGACACAAGAGCAGGATTGTGTAAAGGTTTAATTCCACTTTAATACCTTTCCAAGTTCAGAACTCAAAGATAGCAATTTAACCCAAGAATCCCCATCCGCGCATGAAAAGTTGCTGCTTGTCTTACAAAAGTTCCAGCTATATTCTGCTCTAAGTCGTGTTCTTTTAGGCTGACCCTTAATGGATGAAATTTTTCTCTCCCAATCATCTCACATGATTTCCCTTTATAGTCCTTCTTTCACAAACTTTGTTCTTCTGATAAAAACAGGAGACTCTTACCAGAGGCACGGAGCTTTGTAAAAAGGACCACTGGAAAAGGAACACTAAAAACCCCTAAGACTCAGGTAAATAAAGGTGTCTGCTGCAATGCCTAAGAACGGTAATTTATTCTTGTAATGCAAAGTGACTCTTATTAAGCTTATGCCAATTACTTACTATTAATATTAGGATGGAAAACAAATACTCCTCTTAATACAGGGCTTTTTGAAGACTTGAAACATCTGATTCATCTTTTTTAAATTAAAGAACAGACAAGCCTGGTTGTTGTAGCATGGATGGCTACTAAAGTTGCTCTATAAACTGAATTTTTAAGATTCGACACAGAACTATGAAAACCTCCTGGCTTCCGTATGGCCAAACATGGTTGACAGAGTCCTAAGACTCAGCTATCAGCATCTGTGTTTGTACTTAGGCTTTAGTAAACTAGATGCTCTAAACCCGTACAAAGAGATTTATCAGTAAGCAGGGCCCTACAGCACGCCCAGAGCCTCTCCTGCCTCCAACGCCTGCACAGGTTTTAAGTTATTCCAGCAGTCAAACATTTATAACACAGGACACTTCCACATGTGTGAAAATGAAATCCCATTAGACACCAACAACATTATTAGGCATGCAAAGAGGATTATTCCTTTAAGCTCACAAGCCTGAAAGGTTTGTCTAAACATTTTATTAACTTTTTCAGATTTTTTTTTAATTAAATGAAAAGTTGTAAGTAGGTCAAAGCTGAAATACTTAAATTAAATACTACTTAACTTTTGGTTAAGTGTATGTATATATACTATACACACACAGAGAAAAAATAGAGATGCCTGCTAGAGAAAAAGTATACAAAATCCCCTCATAGCTTATCAGCACATTCCTTTCCTTCAGCAAGAAAATTTGTATGGCTTGGAATCGTTCCATAAAAGCACCAAAACGTTAAATGGTGTTGCTCAGGGTTCCATATATGTTTCCAAAAATGAGATGCTTTGTTGAATAACTGAAAAGAAATCCTGCTCTGATTGCACTGTCCTTTTTACAGACTTGACAAAGCCCTTTTTTCCAAAACACAGCATGGAAGTTCGCTCACCAAGAGCTCTGACGTTCTTCAGATCATCTGTTAAAGAGAAACCAGGCAGGAGAAGCTGTGTCAGGTTCTGCTTCAGGTGAGTGCGATGCAGAAGTCCTTGGGGAGCACCACAACAGGACTGGCTCCTTACTCAAGGGAAGATGACTTCCCACCCCATCGGCGCTCTGCTTCCTTCTGCCACTTCAGGCTTGCTCACGGCGTCTCCATTTGTTATTGGAAGGGAAACAATTCTGGTTTTGGATCTCACACCAGCACAGCTCCCAGGGACAGAAGGGCCTGTCCTGGCCAGGTCACACAGACAGGACTGACCCACGCACTCTCTGCCACTGCACAGACAAGAGGCGCTGAAATATTTCACATTTGCTCCTAGCACTGCATGGAGCAGGCAGGAAATGTAGAAGCTTGGGTGTACAAGTTAATGAAATATGGTTGGGTGAACATAAGCTCTTAATTTAGACAATAACAGTTACTGCCACAGTGTCTTTGTGTCCGCTTTATGAAAGTCATAAACTCTCCAAAGAAAAGCAGAAGCTATTTCACCCTGATGGTCTTTGACTCCCTCTCACTACCTGCTGGCACAGTTAGGAAGTATCAACTGCCTTTGAACAGATTAGGACCAAGTTAAAGTGTGACAACATCTTAAGCTTTCTCCACATGTTGCCGATGATTTCCAACTAAAGATGTTACCCTCATCACTTCTGCCACAATGATAAGAATCTATAGCCGGCTGACTTGAGGAGATAAAGGCAGTTTAGCAGGAAGCATAAAGTACTCCAACTTGCTAAGCTAAGTGGCTGGCTGTCCCAAACTAGCTGATTTTTTTTCCTCTACAAAGCACAAAATCCTTATCATTAGGGACTTAAGCTGCTTTTTATTTTGAGACAAAAAGAATACTGTTTATTGGCATCCAACTCAAACCAGCTGTAAACAGTTGCTTTGATGCAGAAGCAGCTACAACTTCAGCGTGCCCGAAGGCACAAAGCCACCGAATGCCAATCATTAAAGGAAGAATGTAAGGTGTATATAGGGTCAAAAGAAGGCCAAGGGACATTTGCAACCTCAGGGATCTTGGGTAGCTCCTCACTTTGCCTTTAGAACCAGAGGAGGAATTGGAGCTATTCTGCCGCATGACCTCTCTCTCCAGCTCAGAGCTTACCCAGCGGAGAAGCAGACCTGCAGTGCCAGGCTTTTCTCCCCAGCAGTGTGGGAGCCACATGGCGAGCTTGGGTTTGTCAGAGCCCGGAGTCCTGCTGGTGCCCACGGACATTTGGATCACTGATGGGCAGGCAATTTCAACTCTTCTTGTAATTTACTTCTTTCATCTAGAAACGCTCTACTGCTTGCAACAACTATTGAAATTAAGATACCCCAGCAACAATTTTGGTGTAAACCCTTACAAAGTTAAATGCCAGCTGCTCTGGGCAGCCCAGGAGGGTGGGCATCCACTGCTGGCCCTCCTGCTCTCCTTCTGCCTCCTCACCCCTCTGCCTGGTACACACTGCTGTCTCTCAGTGGTTCCAGGCTTCCTCCCGCTCCCCATCCCTGGCACAGCGTCGAAGCTTTCCCCCAGAGAGCAGCAGCCCAAAGGGTTTTGGCATGGAACGGCCATGCTGCCTGGTGGGGCATGGGGTTCATGGTCTTTTATGAGATCAGAGGGGATTTTCACTGGGAATTCAAGCGCTGAGTGAACTCAGCTACCAGGGTGCCCCTGCAAACCGGCTCCCACCGCGCCACATGGCATGTTTTATAGGATCATGGGCAAGGCTCTGGTGCCACCAGAGATGTGGCTCCTCCAGGCACAGGCTCAGCAGCTCCTCTCCTCCCAGTGCTGAGAAGATGCACACCAGCATTTCCAGTCCCTCAGAAACGGGGAGCATGTCTCTGCCCACACCCTCACAGGCATCACACTGATCCCTTTGCTCGGGGGATCCAGTTCAGAGCTCTGCTCGGCTTGGAGCTCTCTCCAGGCTCCTGGCAGCCTCTCCCTGGCACCCAGCGCTCCTGCTGCCCTCTGGCAGAGCCACCCTGGGCGCCAGGCTGTCCTGCTGCTGCTCGTCCCCATCTCCTCAGTAACATCTCCGGTCCCTGCTAGTCCTGCCTGGCTCCAGCTCCCAACATCCTTGCAATGCAGTGGCTCCTCCCAAGTACTCCCACAGAACTGGAATTGCAGGTATTATTTTGTGCTCACATGACAGGCAAAAGGCAGTAGAAGGTTTGCAGAGCTGTTGGATTATACTACATTACATACATAATACAAAAAGAGTAAGTCTTTGTAATTTATTCTGTTCAGAAATTTTCCTATATAAAACCCCAGATTTTTATTTTTTTATTTAAGGAGACAGTGGTTCATCTTTATTGTCACATTGATATCTTTATAACCTTAGTCAAGTGATCTACAGGAAAAGCAAACCAGACAGCTCTGTATTTATGGGCGTATTTTAAAAGCCTCTTATATTTAACAACTGCATTTAGCTGTGTTAACTGTGAGTTGCAGTAATAAAGGCTCTGCACACTTCGATGCTAAATTAAAAAAAGTTCTGCTGTTCAATAATACATAGATGCTGTTTTTTTCATTACTCTTTAATATCATTTCCATTTAGTTTATAAATAATTGTAGCTAGCTAATGAAACGAAATAAAACCTGCCTCCAACCCATTCCCTAGAGCAAACTAAACTCCTCTTTTTAAAGCTTCTTAATCACCGCCCAGTTCTTACAAAATTAGCATAGTAATGGGCTTTAAATTGAGCCTCTTTGTTTTTTAATTAAGCTCCCAGCAGGTAAAAATAAAACAGATTATTGAAGAATATGCCAACCCTAATAGCCTGCAACTCTTTTGACAATTAAAAAGATCCCATGTTAACCCTTTTGAGGAACTCTGCATACTAATTAGTCACTCTGAGGCCCAAATCCATCAATATTCCATGCAGACACCTTGTAAAGTTGAGCTGGCTGGTGTGTGTCCATACCTGCCCCACTCTGCACAGAAGGTGAGGAGCAAACCCTCGGTGGTGGCCACACTGCACAGCAGCTGGGAGCCACGCCAGGGTGGCACTGGGGTGGCCAGTGCCCGGGGAGCTCTGGGCCCGGCAGGGCAGCACTCTGTGCCCAAAGAGCCCCTGTGCCACCCTGGCAGCCCAGCCTCTGCCTGCTTCTGCACAGCAAAGGAGCGGAGCCAGCGGAGCAGTGCCAGCCAGCCAGGGCTGCTCCGGGCTGAGTGCTGCAGCACCCTGCCCCAGACACACACACAGAGTGACCCTGCTCTGCTTAGCAGCACCCAGCTGCCCCAGAGGCACAGGGCAGTCCTGAGCAGAACAAGGGCTTAGGAAAATGCAGGGCGGGAGCCACGTCGTGGACAGCAGCAATTCTCTGGGAAAATTTACTGGACACTGCTGGCAGCCCAAAAATAGGAATAGCACTGTGCTTCCCTGGCAGCTCTCTGTCAAATATTTGGAAAGCTCTGTCCAAGTCCCACGCTTTATCTTCAGTGTGTGCTCTGAGCATCAGAGCAAAGTGCTGGCTGCCCTCCACTTGCATCCAGCCAGGATGATGAATCGCCACGGCTGGGAGTGCTGTGTCCATCCAGAAATGAAATCATCAGCATGAAAAGCCCATTCATTTCCACAGACACTGATCACTCTGCATCCTTCAGAGACTCCCAACAAATGGGGCTGAGTGCCCCTGTGTGCCCAGCAAGGCCCTGCCAGGTCCCAGCAGCTGCAGAGCTCCTGCCACTGGCTGCTCTCCTCATTCCCTGCAGTGCAAGGGTCACCGTGATGGAGTTAGAGCCCACAGAGAATGGGATCAGATTTAAGGGCATGAATATATGCTGCCTTCCTTCACTGAAGCATTTGGGAGCCTCTGCATGTACTAACACTGCCTTTTCAAAGATAAATGACATTTATTGTGTCTCAACTGCTATCAGAACATTTGGATGAAGAAGGATGCACCTTGCTTACAGCGAATAGAAATTCATTAGGCAAACACCTTCATTTGCCCTCTGGCCAGGGACAGGCCTTACTTACTTTACAGGGCACCTCTGGACCATGCCCCGTTAGATCCATCCCAAAAGAGTGCACTTTCCCTGGGCTGTGCTGGAGGTCACAGTGTGACCAGAACTGGGGAGGCTGAGCTGTGAGGTGCTGGTGATGACTGCGAGTTTCTCAGGTGGGATCCTCAGTCCCACAGCCCCCACTGGGCCTGCAGGATGGATGGACAGACAGCTGAGATGTACAAGGGTGCTGATTCCTCCTGGGACATTTCAGTTATGGGAACCTCTCCAGGAATATATTTAGTTTAAAGCAAAAAGCTACAGTGTTCAGAATAAGCTTGCAATATTCCCATCACTACTTGAGGGCAGCTGGAGAAGCAATACTGGGTACAAATTTCTCTATCCCTGGCTTGAGGTTTGTCAGCTGTTGGTGGGGCTGCAAAGTGCCTGCAGAGGAGCAGCAATTTGTGAGGGATATGTTTCCCAAATTCAAAAAAACTGACTTTAGAGAATGCAGTATCCCCTGCACCAAACAATTGCACTCCCACCATTTCACACTGAAACCTTGCCAGCAAACTGAGGACAATAATTCCCCACATGTACAAGATTCATATGACAGATTTCAAGCTGAAAACCATGCTTTTACATTGTGCATGACATACCCCATGCTGTGTCACATGAAACAATGTTCTATGAAACTCTGCTGCCAAAATCATTTTGGAATCATGCATTCACCCCAATGCATCTAGAGAATACAGAATGGTGCATTTAAAAATGCTTCTGCCTTTTTTCAGAATTTTTACCAAGCCCAAAGACATCCCTCACTACAGGAGGAACTCCTTCTCTACAACAGCATCAACCAAAATGGAAGAAATGTTTTTGCATGTCTGATGCTGGCTGGTTATGAGCTGTGCCTGTAGATGGAGCTGAAACGAGCCCACCACCTTCTGCTCTGTGTGCACAGGCTGTTATCTCCACCAGCGCTGACCTTTTGCAAATGTGATCCAAAGTGACCTTTCAGCATTATTGCAGCACTGAATGCAGTTTTTCAAGTAATCCTCACTGGAGTGTGTTCTACATCAGTGGTTGGTATGCATTGGAAAATCCAGCCTTTCTGCTGTGCCTGGTTTATTATCATGGCCATGTCCATGGAGCTGTACAATTTATATGGATATATATAAGGCTCATAATTTTATAGGAACCTTACATGAACCTGGCATTGGCAGGCAACACCTCTGAATGGGCAGTGCAGCTGTCCAAACAGTGCCTGGTGTTCTGGACAGCACACAGGTACTTGTTTACTCTCTTCCAGAATACACAGAGGTAATTCTTCTGGATTTCATCACTGTCCATTGTTTTATGCTTTATATTCAACCTCTCAGGAAATCAGAGGAAGATATTGTTTCCTAACAAAAATATCTGTCATCTGATTGCAGCTGGCAGCCCCAGCCTCCCTCTGCACCCCAAATGTGGGCTTTGGTTTAATGTCTCCTTGTCAGGAGTGTGTTTCATACTGGCACCATGTATTATGATTTCTTTTGCATGAAGGAAGAACCAGAGATAAAACTGCTTTCACCAGCCTTGTGGGTGAGGACAATCACACTTCCAGGGGCCTGGGGGGATTTGAGGAGCAGTTTCCAGATATGTGCCTGCTGCAGCCATTGGCACTATTCATACAGCTAAGCAACTGAGAGCAATCCTGCACCATTAGCAACTGCACTTCATGTTTTCTTAGCAAAAAATAAATGTAGCTTGACAGTAGGAAGGAAAGGGACAGGTGAGGTGTCAATCCTTTTGGTCAGGAAGGCACCATCTCACAGCCATATGCTATGAAAACCTGTGTTTGCTAATGCTAATGTGATTAAATGTTACTACTGACTAAATTTATAAGCTTAACTGAAATCTGATGTTTTCACTTGAGTACATCAATGCAAACAAAATCATTTGGCACCAAAATGTAAAGAACAAACACAATCAGTTCCCCTTCCACACTCTTTAAAGCACACATCTAAGTGAGATGACCAGTGGGCTGAACCACTGGAGTTGTAATCTCATTTGGAAAATATGCGTTAATTTTTATTTCCAAATTCTGCCAGAACTGGGAAAAAGACTTGCAGGTTTGGTAGTTAATAGCAATGCAGAAATCAGCATTTTCACAACACGAGACTCTAGACAGATGATGAAATATCAAGACTGTGTGCAATAGTCACCAGTAAGAAACTTGCAGACTGGTCAAGAGAAGCTCACATCTCTGTGAGCACAGGAGGAGCTGCCCTGTGGCACTCAGAGCATCTCAGGTGCTCAGAGCCACCCTGGCTTTGCCTGGCTTGGTGTGAGCTGCTTTGATCATCAGCTGCCAAAGGGCAGGACCTGCACAGGACAGAATCAGCAGGGCTGAGCACCGAGCCCAGAGGGGGCGCTTACCTCTGCTTTACTCAGTGTTTTCTCTGCCTTTACCTCTGCTTTACTCAGTGTTTTCTCTGCCTTTACCTCTGCTTTACTCGGTGTTTTCTCTGCCTTTACCTCTGCTTTACTCAGTGTTTTCTCTGCCTTTACCTCTGCTTTACTCGGTGTTTTCTCTGCCTTTACCTCTGCTTTACTCGGTGTTTTCTCTGCCTTTACCTCTGCTTTACTCCGTGCTCTGGTCATTTCACCTGAATCCAACTCTGAGAAAGCCAGCTGCCTCTATAGCTGTCATTTCTCACTGTGTGACCATTTCTGCCAGCACATCAAGCACACACACCACATCCTCCAAGTCCACCTTCCACCTGACCCACATCTTGGAATTCCAGCAGTTTTTGCAATTCCCATTAAAATGATCAAACCCTGCACAGTTCTGTGCATAAGGCAGATTTCTATCCGTCAGTAACTTCACAAACAAATCTGTAACTCTGAAAAATATCATTAAATTAAAAGCAAGAAAATATTTGAAGACACTGTCTTCAAATTTTTTCTCTTATTTTTAAGAAGTATTTTCCAATTTAATTTTTGTCTATCTTAAATTCTCTGAAAGTGAGAGAAGCTACCATGAATATTTTATTAGGCTTGGTATTATGCAAATTAAAGAAGTTTGGACTTAACTGTAAATTACCTCTCAGCCCCTAGAGGACAGTTTCTATGATTTCCCACCTATTAAACACTGACCCTCAGCATTCTTCTGCAATTCCTGATTTGACCCTGTACGGACAGAGAGGCTGAGCTAGGCTGGGATGTTGGGAGCAGCCTGGAGAGCAGAGCTCCTGTGGCTGCTAATAGAAGTGCAATTGTTTTCAAAAACCTTCCAATGTAAGTGGCAAACAGCACAGAGGCAGGAACACTCTTTGTACAAATCCCACACTTTAATTGGGCTCACAGCACTGTCGTGGTTACTTCAGCAACTCTCACCACTTGTCTCATCAATAGTAGGGAAATCCATAATTAAAGCAATTGAAATGCTGAATTCCAAGTCTCCTGGCTCTTTTCCTCCCCTGCCATGCAGGAACAGGAATCAGAGCAGCACCTATGTGCAAGCACAGCCCTGCAGTGACCCTCAGCCTCCTGACCCTAAAAGGGGACGGAAACAGAAAGGTTTTCTTAGGGAAATGATCTTTTCATATAATGCACAGTTTATTTGCAATTACCAAACACTCCAGGCTGGATGAATCTCCAAGCTCTTCTTTTTGTAACCCCCCAGAATTAGAAGTATGATATGCTTAATTTAAACCATATTTATCCAACCTCTAAAGGCTTTAACAGAGCTGAAAAGTTCATATTCCTGTAGAAAACAATTTTATGTCATTTTTCTGTCAAAAAGCACTAATAAGTAAACTAAAAAGCTAGGTTAGGAATGCTTTTGTAGCAATGCATATTTTCTTCCTAGCACCCACATTTTCCTGAGCTCACAGCAGACTTTCTAACAGTACACTGCAGCACAGCAAGATGCATTTCCTACAGGTATGTAACTTTAAACTGTTTGTAAGAAACATCCTAAACATGTCCCTTGCTGTAAATGTGACATCTTTACAGCATATGCTTAGTAAATGAAAGCCCTGGGAAAAGGAGGAAAGTCAGGATACCTCCCATATAACTGATTGTAAATTCTTGGGCACCAGGTTTATATTCTTAATAACCTACTAGTTAGACTTAGTGTGTCTGTTCCATCTAAGTCAATTTAAATGAGGTGTACCAGATACAGTACATAAAGTGTTTCATACTTGTGGAGATATGTTTAAGTATTGTTTCTTTAGGAAAATCTAATAGCTAGCTCCAGTTAATCACTGTCAGATGTTCTACATGCTGCAAGTGGTAACTTCCTTGACACAAACTGCTTTTAATCAGGAATCTCCAGCATATCTTGCACACATCTCAGACCGACTTTTGTGATACATTAAAAAGTCTTTATAGCATTTAGTTTTTGTTCATGCTACCCTGGTCTACTCTTTGCTTTACTGTGTAGGCAAACCCCTACAAGATATATCCTTCTTTCCCTGGAGAGGGGGATGAATTCCACAGGGTTTCATAAAAATTAAGCCACAAGCGCAGCCCCCCTGGCTCCCCCTGCCAAGGGCTCTCCCCACAGGTCCTTGGAGCCCTGTGAGAGCAGTGCCCAGCCCTGGGCCAGGGCAGCCCTCCTGCTCCCACCCTGCAGCCCTTGTTTGTAAACACGTCTTGGTGAGAGCACGCGGACAGAGCACCCACAGCAAGAGCTCCAAACTCTGTGCTTTAACTTCTCTGACTCTCAAAAGGCAATCAAAGCCACCCCATAATGTGTGATTAAATATACGCAGGGGATAATCTCTGCCTCGAAAAGCTGGGGAAAAGGTGGTGTTGAGACTGGTTTGAAGTGGTCTCCTTAATAGAAAAGGACGGTCCCTTTCTGTGTACATCATGATTTGCTTTGGGATTTCTGTTGTGCCCCGTAAGCCTACAGGATATTACAGCAGCTTTTGTGTCGCTGGTGACCCAGCTGTTCATTATTGAAAAATTCCACTGCTTGATGCTAAGGGCAGGAAGGCTGACCCCTCATCTTATGGACGTTACTATCTTTCAAAAGATACAGGATTAAAGGGCCGAGCAAAATCTGGAGGAAAGCTATGTCTGGTTTTCTGTGTTTTCATTGTCTTTTGCTATATTGGCCCGGAGAGGGATGTTTGTACAGGATTTAATTAGTTGGAATCAGGCTGAGATTATTGTTGAGACTATTTACTCAGCAAATCTCCAGTCTGAGCTGGAGCTTGAAATGAGTCTGAATAAGAAAATCGAGGAGTGCTCAGCCTTACTGCTCATATTCTGTAAGGAGCAGCAAGACAGACATGAAGGGTCTGCTTATGTGAGGTGTCCTTCATTCCCACTGGGATCAATAAACTGTGGGGGAACTATCATTGTATCACATGATTGAGCCCTAATCAGCTACACATAGCAAGTGAGAAGATCACAGGGGCCACCAAGGTTTAAGAACTTTTCCTACACTCTCTTGGGGAACTACAGCACCAGTGCATGATGCAGCACAGGAAACAAAAATAGGCAATTGTGGGGTTCCATAATTTCATACTGATTAATTTTTGTAATAAAAAAGTTGGAAACAGAATTATTTTACATACTTATTTTTTAAAATAAAGCATCAAAATTTGGTCATAAGACTTGATCCATCAGCTTCAGTGGAAAAGAAGATCTCACATCTGATAGATACAAGTAGGGTAGCTAGAAGAGCAATCAATAAGGCAGAAAGCAATGAATTCTGTTCCATGGCAGGACATGACATCCCAGGGAACACAACACATTCACTGCCTCCCCTGGGAAAAAAAATCTGGCTGGAGATTCCCTGGGATTCCTATCCTAAACCCCTCAGTAATTCCAGGCCCTTCACTCTCTGCACTTCAAGGGACAGGTAGTAATTCTTGGAGAAGATTTGTACAGGTCAATAAGCTGCTGTTTGTACTAGTGCAATCAACACTGGTGCTTCAGGCCTGTGTGCAAACACCCAGCACTGCCCAGGGCACTGCTGGAGCTCTGGAGGGTGCACAAGTGGCTGCTCCAGCTCCTCTGGCAGGTCTGTGCAGCTCAGGTGGGAGCTGTGGGGACACAAAGCCCCATGTCCCCATTCCCTGGGAGTACCTCACCAAAATCACAAAGAGCTGCTTGCAGACACAAGCAGTCGCTCTCTAGTGATTAGAGGAGGAATTAAGATTGCTGAGAGAAGAAAAATGTGTGGGGTCAGCTTCCCTGAGACAGGCACAATACTTATAAAAAAATTGCCCCCTCAGATTTATTATGCTTGAAAACTTCATGATGACCCAGAGCTCGTCACCAGGAGCTCGTGCTGAGCACTAAGCCAGCCCAGCAGAATTCCTGCAGCAGCATCCCAAGGCTGGCAGAGGTTGCAGGCTGAGGATGTTCCAGGGGTTCCAGGTGCTGCTGCTCGGGGTGCACAGTCACTGTGGCATGGAGCAGGGGCTCTGCAGGCTCTTGGGCTGCAGATGTTACCATTCACAGAGCTGCCCTCTCTCCTTCCTGCAGGCTGCAGCCCCCTTGTTGCCTGGCTGTGCTATTTCAGTTCCAATAATATTGTTTTAAACTCTCTGAATTGAAGAGTAAGTGATACAGAGAGAGCAAACATAAGCCACAGTGGATTCTCACCACTTCAGACACCAGTGACTGCCTGCTCCCAAGGACAAAAGCCAGCCTCAGAGCAGGAGGCACGAGGCATACTGAACATCTCCTCACCCCAGAAATTTAAGATCAAGCAAGGAAGTAGAATTCAATGCTGTTCTTAGGTCCCAGCTGTGACTTTTTACCAGGTTTGAGCAAATTCCTGGCACTGCCTCAAAAGGCTTTTTGTGAGCAAACGTGTTGTCAGCATTTTTCCTTTAAAGACATATAACCTAAGGTAAAAGAATAAAGCTAGACTGAGATTTATGCTGCAGTTTTCCTCCCCCCTGCTCCCCACTTTGGTAAATTACTGATGTTGCTGCATCAGTCAGCTCTGCAAGCTGTGGGCACGTGACTTCAAAGGCAGAGGTTTTCCCTTCCAGGAAAGAGGATGGGATGAACCTTTCCAGCGCCAGGGTGGGGATCCTGCAGCTGACCAAGGCGGAAAGGCATCTTCTCTGGAGCTGCTGTGCAGCAGGGGGAACTTGCCAGACCCTTGCCAACTGCTCTCAACATGCCTGATGGATCACAGGGCCTAAAGAAATCATTGCCATGTTTATATTACATGGTTATATTATCTGCTTGCAGAAACCACAGCCCCTTTGTGCACTCAGACTCTTGCCCCTAAAGAAAGGAAGAAAATTTGAATAGAATAGAGTCTGAATAGCAGGGAGATGCAGCAGACAATGAACACAAAACCCTCTTTCAAATATTTTGCTGGTGAGTTTGTATGAAACAGCAAGTCTGCATAACTCCCTGAAATGCACTCTGAGCTTTCTTAAACAAGGATTTTTCCAGAAGTTCAGATTTTATAAAATTCAGAGTAGGCAGGGAGAGCTGCCCCGCTCAGCTCGCAGCCAGCGCCTGGGGAAACTGCTGCAGCTCTGCAGCAGGGGGATCAGGCTGCAGGAAAGAGATGGCAGGGCTGAGCTTTGCAAGCGTTAAACACGGATCCCATCTTTTGAACGTGGGAAAATGTCCATCTCCTACAAGAGGAAAACCATATCTACTCACAGAATTGTTGAAAAAGTAACCGGGTCTCTTTGGGTTTTTGTGTAGTGGAAAAAGAGACCATTTTAAACAAACAAAGGCCCTGCAAGGATCGACTCATTTAAAGCAGCCATGCCCCAGAGGCTTGCCTAGGTGTGGGCTGCAGTGAAACTCAAACCCTTTTGTTTTAAACCTCGGAAGCACAGAGTAGGGCAGGAACTCCATGGGCTGTGAGCATGTCTGCAGCAGGCACTGACTGGACACAGCACCACCAGTAAATGACCTGGGAGAAGGTTTAGGGATGGGACACCTGGGGCAGTTTAATGTGCTTTGCACGACACAGGTAGATCATGGACTCACAGCAAGGACGAACCATTTGAACCCTTTACTAGTGATCAAACACAGAGATACCACTAAGCATTCTTGGAGCACCACAGCTCCATCTTCAGCCACAGGCTGAGGGGCTAGACCTCCTCAGCCCCTCGAGCAGTCAAACCACAGCAGCAGCAGCAGCTTTGGGGCTCCTTTCCCTGCACAGCCAGGCTCTTCGAGCACATGCCAGGGCTGTGTGGAATGGAGGAAGGACAGTAGGGTCAGCTGAGGGACAAAGGGTCCCAGCATGGCACTAACCCCTGGTCCAGCAGAGCACCCACAGCACTTCAGCAGTGAGGATGCAGCAGCTGGGCTGCAGAGGGAATTTCATGCAGGCTGTGGATTCAGCATCGTGTGTCCATCCAGCAGAAAAGCACTGCAGCCAACATTGGCTTGTTGGGCTCTGCAGACACACTCCTTTGTTGAGTGACAGGCACAGGCACAGCTCAGTGCCATCCACAGGAACAGCCCAGTGCCAGCCACACTCACAAGAACAGCCCAGTGCCATCCACAGGCACAAGCACAGCCCAGTGCCATCCCAGTGCCATCCCAGTGCCACACTCTGTCCATCCCAGCCTGGGTGCCCGGCACAGCCAGACAGCAGCACACAGCACCATGAACCCGATCTGGGAAAGCCCTTCCCCTTCTGCCCGCCGCCCCCTTCCCTTCACAAAGGGTGGTGGAAGGTTAAAAAGCCCTGATCTGATAGCTCTGTCCCGGCTGCATCTTGAGAGAATGGACATCCAAGCTGCTGACAGCCCTACGGACTCATCCTCCCTGGACAGCAATCAGGGCCAACACTTTTGGTGATTTATAAAGAAAACTGTTTTCACAGACACAACGTGAAAGACACAAGCTCTAGATTACCACCAAGATTAGCATGCAAAAATGTATTTGAATTTCTGATCAGCAGGAGGCTTCAAAGGGCCCAGGCTCAGATTAGCAGGTGTTACGTGAAAAAGGAGAGAGAGCTTTTGTGCTACAAAGTTGTGCCAGCAAAACAAATATGTCTTTCACTTTGAAGAGCTGGGGAGGAATTTGTGGCCATTGCCATGGAAACTCAACAGGCCTTACACTGCAAAGCCAGATTTTGGAGACAGAACTGCTCTTATGTCTGTATGCTGCTGAATACAACATGTCTTTATCAGAAGGCTGCTGAGGAAAATGAAATGACAATGTGACACCATTATAACACCTTTGTTTGGTTCAGATGAATTTCCATTAGTTGGAAAAGGAAAGAGCACAGCAGGCATTGCTTTCAACAGTGGATCCCTTGAAATTACATTTAGAGAAAAAAATGTACAGAATTCAGAGGACTCTGATTATCACTAACATCTAACTAAATTTTCTGGGCCAATATAGTTCCACCCAAAACCTGTGTAGGGTCAGTCTTTGGCTGTATGTTTTAAAATTATTTTTCCATTTCTTTTTTCATTCATCTGTCTCTGCATGATAGCTGAATGGACTTCATGTGAAGCACAGGGCCCTGACTAGATACCAGTGACCTTCAACAAACCAAAGCAGGCTGGAGAGGATGCTGCTGCTGTTGTCAGCATCCTCACTCGAGCTGTGACAAGCACAGCTCCTCGAGCCCTCCAAACGGTGCTGTGCTCCACAGCTGGCCATGGGGACAGGTGACTTCACAGGGCTGTCCTCATCCACGGGGTCCTGGGCAGCTGGAATGTCCCCAAGAGGACATTTGGGGACACAAGTCCTGCTCGGGGTAGCAGGGAACAGGAGCAAAGGGCAGTGCAAAGGGCAGGAGGCAGTGGAAAGCCCTGTCCAAGGGCTGCAGCCCTGCAGGCTCTGCAGCTGCTCCTGCCCATGTGTGCCTGCCTTTGGCTGCCCCAGTACCTGGCCCTGCCTACAGGTGCTGTTTTATAAACAGAACATCCACAATTAACCAGCTAGTCCACACTAACTCACCACCTTCAGCACAGTTAAAGCACACAGGTAAATAACTGGTGCCAAGATATTTCACTGAGAGGTCGCAGTGTCTCCCCTCTCCCTCTTCAGCTCAGCCCTGGCTCATCTGCAGCGTGGTGGGAGCAAAGATGGGCCCCTGCCCACAAATGCCAGCTGTGGGGCACAGACCCACCCTGCCACAGCCCTGAGTGTGCCCAGAGCCACCAGCTGGGGACACAGGGCCCGTCCCCAGGGCTGCCAGCTGAGGTGACAACCAGGAGAGGGCTCGTCTCGCCTCTGCAGGACAAGAAGGCCATGAAGGCAGGGGCTCCATCCAGGGAATGGCAGGGCTGCTGGCACTGCCACCTGTGACTGCCCCAGGGCTGCTGAGGAACCGCCTGGGAGCACTGGCAGCACTTGCGGCACTGGGAGCACTGGCGGCCCCAGGGCTGCTGAGGAACTGCCTGGGAGCACTGGCAGCACTTGCGGCACTGGGAGCACTGGGAGCACTGGGAGCACTGGCAGCACTGGCGGCACTGGCAGCACTGGCAGCCCCAGGGCTGCTGAGGAACTGCCTGGGAGCACCGGCAGCACTGGCGGCACTGGCGGCACCGGCAGCACCGGCAGCACTGGCAGCACTGGCAGCACCGGCAGCACCGGCAGCACTGGCAGCACCGGCAGCCCCTCACAGGGCTGCAGCACACACAGGCAGAGACACCCAGAGCCAGGCCAGGCCCAGCAGGGCCGCAGCAGAGGGTTCTGTCTCCAGGCACCTCTGCAGGTGGCCAGGCTGTGTGCAATCCTCCAAAGGACACGCTCCCAGGGATTTCCAGCTCTGGGGGCTGCAGAGCAGGACAGGGCAATCCTTAGCTTTGCTCCACTTGCACCTGGCCCTTCTAGAAGCCCTCAGGTAGAAGGATCCTGGCACCACGTCGGGCGTGGGCCACCTCCAAAAGCCCTGCTCACAGCCCGGGCAATGCTGCTCGTTTTGCTCTCGCACAGCAGTGTCAGAGGAAAACAGGTTTTGGTTCGTCTCCTCCTGTTGAAAGTTGGAATTGTTATTTAAAAATAATGATCCAGCGGTGTCTGAGTGGGCCTCATGCAAACCCTAAAAGGCCCTGCTGTGTTGAATAAGAGCACATTCTGGGAAAGGCAAAGCAGCAGCACTGTCCGGACGTTAAGATATTGACTACCCGAGAGGAGAAATGGGTGCAACAGTAGTGTAATGAGCGTAACAAAGAAACTGGGAGCACTTGAAACCCAGTATACTTGCTAGAACATGTATTCACTGTCTTAGATCTCATTTTTAGCTTCCACAACTCCTTGCATAAGAATACCAACTTCCTCTCCAGCCTGCCCCACCTTTGTGGGCTTCATTCACATTTGCAAGAATGCATTTTGCCCCGAGAAATCTGGCAGAAAATGGAGCTCCTGTCCTTCTCTCCTTGCTGGCTACTTATGAAAAGACTTACAGTATTAAAAGCTAAAGAACTGGTTCCACAGAATTCCACAGAGATAAACCACACAATTTGGTGCAGATACTGCCTGGATTTCAGTGCCATTTGCATTCAGCTAAGAGGGAGAAACACTTCTGCTTTTCATCACTAACCAGTCACATCCCTGGATACGCAAAGTCAAAGGCAAATAACAGTTGCATCTGAAAAAAGCAGGTAGTTTAAAATATTCATCCTTTAAGCATACTTCATATGGGCCAAGCATTTCTAGTCAGGTACATCCAGGTATTTTTTGAAAGCTGGTAAAGCAATATTTAGATCTTCCTCCATACCATGGGTTTAGGAAAAAGTATTCCTTTAGGTGTAAGCCTACTTAAAATATGCAAACACATATTTTATCTAAATGAAATTTAAAAATGCAGTCCTTACATGTATAGCCTGTTTACATTTCTAGTTAAAAATATTTAAATTAATATTTAAGTCCAAGATATATACGACACAACAAATATAATCAAACCAAATCAAATTAAAATAATTTCAATATATGCGTTGGAAACGCTCAAAGATTATTTTGAAGGAAGAAAGAAATTTTATGATAGAGATCTAGAAGTTGGGGGAATAACTTACAGTCAAATGCCAAGGTTTTACACTGTCAGTTATGTAAAACAGCATAAGACAAGGCAGCTGAATTTGTAACTCACAAAACCCTGACAAGTGTGGTCAACCTCCTGAAAGCAGTAATTTATTATCAGAAATGTCACGCCTACACAATAGCCTTATTGTTGATCCATTAGGTAATTTCCCTTGAAGACCAGCTGTTTCTAGTGTGGTGGGATGAATAATGAGAAAGATATTTAATGTTGGAGGTACAAATGACAGACATAAGGAGGTTCTAACACCAGCAGCGCCTCAGTGCCTAGGGCAGCAGCTCTGCTCAGGGGTAAAGGTCCCACACCTCCCACTCGCACAGAAAACCTCCCAGGTGCCAGATCTGCTCAGAGGGCAGGTTGCTGTGCAGTACCTTCAATAGAATCAGGAGACCCATGTGATGTGGCCAAGCAGGCCCTGGGCTCATTGTCACCTCCTATTTCCATTGACATGCCCCAGGGGTAGATGCTTTCCCCTCCCAGCAGACTCAATTTATTCCCAGGTGCTTCGCTCAATGTCTGCCACCAGTGCAGCCTGCAAAAGACAGTCCCCGTGGCTGTGCTCCAGGCAGCCTTTCATCCTGTTTTCCAGAAGTGCCTCTTTTTTAACCTTAAGCCAAGTACTATCTGGATAATAATTATTAAACTATAATTTACTACAGCTACTAGTACTATCTTCTAGTTGTTTGGTTTATTTTTTTAAATTTTACACAAATACATTATTTGTCCCTCAAATGATCCCTCTGAGGGCTACTTCTCCATCATGTTAAGTAACACTGCAATTAAAGTGAGTTAAATTCACCAATAAGCAGACAAGCACCATGTGCTGTATGGCTGGTGTTCATTATGCTCAGTACATTAATGCCAACAGTTTGTCACTGCTTCTCCTGTTACAGCCACCTAAACTGCAAGAAACAGAAAAAAAAAAAAAAAAAAGAAAAAAAAAAAAAAAAGGAAAATTTGTCTAAAGGCTGTGATTAATCAGTGCTTTGATGTGATTCTGGGGTACAAAAATCAGGTGGAACCGTTTCTTTGCCTTTCAGAATGCATTTGTTTGGAAGTCCAACTGCATGCGAGGCTGGATCACAGCGCTGCCCAGAGCTGCTCCGAGGGGAACCACAGTGGCTTTGGGTGTGTTCCAGAGGCTGCAGCAAGACACAGCCTGGATGCTGACAGGCTGGCTGATACACAGCCCACAGCTTTCACTGAAACTCCAATAAAAAGGAAAATAACCACTCTCTACTCTGTCTAGTGATAGCTTAAGCCTTGAGATACTGGAAGGACAATTCCAGTTCTAAAGACTTGTCACTTGTAAGTGTCCCTATTCCTCCTACATTGCCTTAAGTTGCAATTTCATCAACACTTTCAATTAGATGTGGCTTTAGGAAAATGAACAGAAAGCCCAGACAGTAAACACACCTTCAGTATTTCGTTGAGGCCAGCTGCACTGACATGGCACTTCAAACATGATTGTTTTTCAGTGACAGCGCTATATAAGGTAAATAATTTAGTAAATATCTTCCTCTCAGATCTTACTTGGCTGCAGCTGAGATCAAAATCAAGTTATTGTCCTTCTCTACCTATGGGGGGAGTGTAATAAAAGCCTGGATTTACAGTTAATCAGATCTGCTGACTTGGTGACTTCTGTCTGCATTTTCGTACTGCAGCACTGCTGAGCGAGCTCTGTGTCCTCTGACACCAGAGGAGCTGTTCTCTGTCCTCTCAACCACACTGCAGAAATTCTGTTGCTCTTAAAACTGTTCCCCTAAATGCTTTACGTGAATATAAATCATATTCAATATTTTTATTATCAAATGAAAAGATCTCTGAAGACCTTTTTCCCCTTGCTCATGGGAACACTCGCCCTTAGAGCAAGCTCCCCACTCCCAAGCTCTCTCTGTGTCTTATCCCACAGAAAGGTGCCCATTGATTTGGGTGTTCAGGCCTCCCTTGGCAAGCTTGAAACTTTCCCCATGTTTGAAGTCTCCTGATTTCAAGAGGGGTTCCCGTGATCCTTAAAACCCTGGCATAAGTCACAGCCTGATGCTGTTCTCCATAGTAGGGGTTTAAATTTGAATTCACCAATTATCTAAATATAAATAGAGCTGAGAGAACTGTTTGGGATTTACATTGCAGAACTTTGCCCTTATGTTCCTCTTTAAAACATGGATGCAGGTCCTGGTTTCCTTCAGTCGGTGGGGACAGTCACAGGCAGCTGTGAGAGGCGTCACTGCAGCTCCAGGGGCTCAGCTCTGCACAGCTGCAGAGCTGGGAACTGCTGCTCCAAAGCATCCTGTGGGCAGTGGCACCCACTGGCCACTCTCCTACTGCTATTAGCCCTCCTCGTGTCCTTCCTCGTGCCAGACATTTGTGATGACCAAAGGAAGCTGTGTGCCCCATGAGAAGCCTCCCGTGGCAGAGCAGCCCCTCTGTGCAGGTGCAGGGATGTGGAGCACACTCACACAGGACAACAAGGGCTGAGGAAGCCCTGCCTCGGCTCAGCAATCTCACACGGACACAGCTGCTGAGATCTCACCACGCTTCCAGGAGAGGATGAGACCCCTCTTCCTGGCTTTTGGACTATTGGACTTCCAAGTCCGAACATGGACATGTGCTCAGTGCAATTTCTCCATAAGGAAATTTATAAACTGTGCCCCATGACAGAGTTCTGTCAGCAGAAGAGGTTTCACAATTAGCAAAACCTTGTTCACTGCTCTGTTTTAGAATCTGATTATTGTTCTACATTTATCTTAAGCAAAGTAGCTGACAAATAACTGCAAAATAATGTGATAAAAGCCATTTATAATGCCAGGTTATTCCAGGTCTTTCTCCCTAACTATTTATGACAAGGTAATAATGCTGGTTATGCATTTGTCTGACTTTAAATTGGTTACTAACAGCCATGATGGATGAGGGGAAGGATCGCCTCATTCGGAAAAGCAGCTCCTGATTTCTGATCTCATTCTTGCAGGTAATGAATTATATCTAATTAGTAGGCTCCAAATCTAATCAAGAGGTTGTGATGTTGACCCAGAGCAGCAAATGAGGGTGAGGAGGCCTCCTTTTATGTTTTTTGCTTACCTTGAATAAAGAATTCTTCATAAATACAGTCTTCTGGAGAGCACTGACTGCACTGGCTAAAGATGGAATCAATTCTAAAAGTCACTGTTTCAGTTAACAGTTTAATGAAACTCATCTCCACAGATGTATTCTTTCCATTGGGAATGTAAACTCCTTATTCCCCATTATGGTCTCTTTATTTTATTATTTAGGGAAAGTATGAGAAACTGTTGTAAGCAAATCAAGCTCCAAGTGAAAGAAATTATTTTTCATACTATGAAAAAATTCTGTGAGTTAAAAAAAAAATTACCATCAGAATTCTTGAGAAATAAACAATAAAAATAAAAAAAAAAAAAGGAAAATGAGCTGGAGTGGAAAAAACAGCACAAGGAATGGACAGATTAAAAAATGTTTTTCAGTTTTACATCATAATAGCTAAAAAGAAAACAGAACTCCCCTTCTAATCACATTTTGGTCTTATAAGCACAATTTTCCCCACCAGAGAGAGCAAAGTGAATATAGAGCAAATTCTACCCTGCAATTCAGTCAGTGAGTCATGTTTGTTACTCTTTGGCTTTCACACTTGACCTAAACTCACTATTTAACACCTTCACAGGTTCAGAGGTACCTGTGCAACGTTAATACCCAGGCTGCAATTAATCACCTGCCCATCCCTGCTCCTGCAGGAGGATCCATGGCCACTACACGGAGCCCTGAAATGCACAAGGACCTTTCACAGCTTCTCTTATTTTCATTTTATGATTATTTTTATATTCTCTCAAGATCTTTTAGAAGTCCCAGTTACGAAAACAGAACTAGCATTTGAAAGACAAATATCTTCTGAATTAGTAATCCAGACACACTCCGTATGGTTTATGTTCATAAAAAAAAGGCAATATATTACACAAGTTCTTGAGATGCTGTAGCTAAAGCTAAAATAAATCTCTGTTTTAACTGAAGTCCTAAACAGGCCTACAATTTTCCTAAATATTGATTCTGTCTTCCTTAAACTTACACGAGTCCTCAGTCTAGCAATAAACCTTAGTCTGAAAAGGACGAAATCCTAACCCCTCATTTCTAATGAGTGGATTTGTCCCTGGAGCTTGCTGTGCCCAGCTGAACACAACCACAAGAGCTCCAAGCCCTTGTGGCAGGAGTCCCCGTGGCCAGCAAGGGGCAGGCAGGGCCACTGCTGGGGGACAGCTGACAAAGCCAGGGTGGCAGGACACGTCCAGAAGGGGCAGTGGCAGCAGGAAATGCCCTGAGTGCTCTATTTCTTGTTTTGACCATAATTTGAGCATCGCTGGAGTGCACATGGCGCTCAGATCATTGCCCTTTCCAAGGATGCTGTGCCAAGCCACAAACCAGCTCTGTGCAGTCAAACAACATAATGAGACACTAAAAACCCCTAATGTTTGCAGAGGGAGGGCTGAGGGAAGGAGCTGGAGCTGCTCGGTGCCCTGCACAGACAATGCCCAGCTCTCAGGGCTCCGGAGGAACAGCTCACTGGCCCACAGCAGCACCATGCTCCAGGAACCGTCTGCCCAGCTCACCTCCGGCCGGGGCACTGCCAGCAGCTATTGCTCGGCAAGAGGGGCATTTGCTTGCCAGGCAGACTAGTAAAATGATGGATTTATAGTGCTCTGTCTTTCATCTAATGAGGTTGAGTGACCAGCTCCAACTACGCCTGTTTCTCAGGCAATACCAGTTTTAAGAGCTCATTTTTAAAGCCAGACAAGTCTACTTTGTGTATTTACTTATTTATTTATGCATTTCCGAAGATCGCCACAATATTTACTCTGTTATTAAACTCTGTGTCAGGCGCTAATGGCCTGTAATTATCTTTGAAATTGGATTGATGTTGCAAAGTTACATAGCACAGACAAGTGTCCTACTGATGTCAGAGTTTCATCATGAGAAACTGTTCCGATGCTGCAATTTACTTGGAAAACACACCTGCCATGCAGAGCATATGGAAACAGATCAACAACGAGCCTGACTTGAAAACTAAAGCAGAGCCAAATATCCCGAATCTGTATGTCAGTCCTGGGGAAAAGCAGCTACCCCCGCTCACATTCTGCTACTTGCGCTTCCCTGCACAAGCCCACATGAATGTATTGCTACTCGTTCTTATCGAACAAAATAGTTCACAAGTAATTCCACACAATTAGCATAAAAGCAAGTGTTTGCGCGTGGTGTTTTCTTTGTTCGCTGGCCTGGCCGCCCAGCACAGTGCGTGTCATTGTTTGTGGTGAGCGGATGGCTGAGAGCTATCGCTCCAATTGCCCATTAGAGCCCCGGCCCTCGCTCATCCTGTCTGCAGCGAGACCAGAACCCCCCCAGCAGCAGAACCCGCTCCATTAATTCACTTACCCGGGGAATTTCACACCTTTGCCAGGCCCTTACGGTTCTCATTTCAGTACAACCTAATCTCCAATGGATGCGGAAAGCTGTGAAGAAGGGCAGCTCAAGCTGAAGGCAGCAATTAAATGATAATTAGGGCTTTACTTCATCTTGTGATTGATAGAGGTTCACTGGACCCAAACTGCATCTTGTCATGTGCTAATAGGCCTGGCAAGATACTCCACTGCATCTGAAGGATTTTGCCTTATCTCAAGAGAGATAATCTACTCAACAAGTAATCTCCTGCCTGTGGTGAAGTGCCACTGTGTATTTACCAGGCCAGTATTCTTCATGGCTCAGCTCTGAACAAGCCCCAGGACTTCCTCAGCAGCCAGCAAGCCGAGCTCTGCTTTCCTGTGTTCATCTTCTGGGTGCCCAGCTTCGTGTCCCCCAAGCACATCCCTCAGTAGCACAGACCCTCCCACAGCCCCAGCCTGGAAAACTCTGGAAGCATTTCCAGGCTGTGTGCTCCTGGGAAGGGAACTGTCCTGCACCGAGCTGAGCGAGGAGCCAGGATGGTGCCCACGTCCAGGCTGCAGCTCCCCTGCTCCTCTGTGTCTTTTGGGCCTTTGTCAGCCCAATTACTTATTATAAACAATACAGTTTATCTTTATCAGAATCATTATCTAAATTGGCTACATGACACATGCTGTTCTCCTAACTGCACTCTCGGGAAAATGTGCTATAAAATCTGTGATTTTGTACTTTGTAATTATCCCTCTATGGGCTATAAAGCATTACTCTGGTGTTTAAAATAGGTATAGCTAGCATTTTCCACTCCTCGGAGCGGAATGTTTATTCTACCCCAGAAAATAAAATGCAGCACAATATTTGGTGCAATCAAGCAGAGGATTGCTGCAGCCATGCCCTGACTGCTGAGCTGACTCCACACACAAAGGAGCTGCTCATGACGTGCTCCATTTTTATTATGGAGTTCCTTTTTCTCTGAGCAAGACAAAGATGACTTAAGATAGTGTGAAGTGAAACATGGCCTTAGCTGGCATTTTAGTCTGGAAATGATGAGGTGTCAACAATAACGGTTAACAGGATCATACTCCCAGTGCCATTAATTTTCTCTTTTCAGTATCCTCCACATTTCCTGTAGTAAAAATGCTGGCCAATTCTTCCCTGTTGCTGACTTTTGTTTTCCTTACTGTTTTGAGAATTTCCTCCTTCCTCAGGATTTCTAAATCTATTTCACACAGTGCCAAGCCAGCAGCTCTCCCCATGATTAAAACAAAACACTTTAGTTCTAAAGAGCAAAGACCTCACCTCCCATCTTGCACAACATGAGGTGTCCCTGGCCTCCCTTTTTAGCTGATTCTGCTTGCTTGATGCACTTTCAGAAGTTCAGTAACTAGCAGTGGAGGGGTCATGTTTGCCCTCAAGTTGCTGCTTTTCATGCTTGACATGTTTTTCTACTGTCCAGTCCCTTAGCTGCAACAGGGTCAAGAGGATGGAGGGGAGGGTGGGGGTTACAGAAAGGGTATTGTATTACACAAACCCCAAAAGGTTTCGGTTACAGAACGTATATTGTCCATGTCTGTTGGGCTTGTGAAGAAGTATCAAGTTCACCACATTCTCATTTAGGGACTTTGATCCGTTCAGTTAAAAAGAAGCTGCTGAGAATTACTCTGCAGAGCAAAGAAATGAATCAGTTGTAATCTCTCACCCAGCACTGAGGAATGCCAATATTTCTGTTAGCCAGTCCAATCCTAGGGAGATTTACCCAGCTGCAGAGAGGCTGGAAGGGGCTTAAGTCTATCAACACAAGCACAGCTCCCCCTCCTTTCAGAAGGGCTCAAGCACCTCTTTTGCTGCCTGACTTTCAGAGATGAGGAGCCCTTTTCTCTGGGTCAGAGTATTTTTATGCTCCTTCTGCAGCTAAAGCAGCCATGGGAACAGCAGCCACACTTGTCTCCTCTCCCCATCTCTCCTTCTCTAGCTTATCCATGACTACCCAGCTATTCCTGCCTAGGTAATTTACTGGTCAGATAAAAATACATCTGGAATCACCACAGCAGCTGTTTCTGCTGCTCTTTCCAGTTACTCTGAAAAAAGCAGACACATCTCAATGGTCTTTCATTCTCCCAGAAAGTATGAAATTCTGTAACTGTCTTTTCCCATATGAGTCCCTATATTTTTTGCCTGGAACATATTTATGCAAATACTGACAATGTTTGGGTTTTGTTTTTTTTCCCTTCCATTTACATCAGTAATCTTTTTTAACATAATTTTTGTGGCCTGGTGAGCTGTGATGTGCACTCTGGCACTGCTAAATCAGGGAGACCTCATTGATACCTGGGGTTCTTGTCTGCATGAACTAAAATAAGAGAGACTGGGAGCCATCAGGTGCTTCAGGGTCCATGCCTGAGCATTATCCTGAAGGCAGAACCTACCACTGACCTAGACAGGACTCAGAAACTGCCACCATAAAGAGCATGGCAGTGTTAGAAACTGGCTTTCCTTTTGCTGTGAAATGCTCTGCTGGCCCTGGGCAGGACTCAGCTCTGAGATTTGCTGGGGAGCTGCAGAGTCCCAGAGCAGTGCTTGGATGAGTTCAGAGGTACCTGTCAGTGCTCCAGGAGCCCAGGGAGCAGCCACAGGCAGCTCAGCTCTCCCGTGTGAAGTGATGCTCCCGTGGATGGGGTCAGACAGGACCCAGAACGCATCACGAGGCGTTAGCTGATTTTTCAAGGGGCTCTGGTTTGTTGCATTAGCAATTTTCTGCAGCATTAAGCAGTTTCATGGTGCGTTGTACTGCACTGCCAGAGCATTTTCAGCCCAGAGAGGTGACAGGTTTTAGACATCAAACATCATGCTGAACTGGGAGAGCAGTACCAGAGCAGTAGCCCCCTGCCACAATTTCCATCCCACCAGACCTGGTGTCCCTTCTCAGAGCTGCAGTCCCATCAGAGCCCTCTCAGCCTTTTGGCAAGCTGCTGCCTCAGTGCCTGGGAAAGTCCACATCTTCATTAATCACTACCTGGGCCTGTCTAACCTGTTCTCTCACCTTGCTCCTTTCCTCCATCCGTTCCCTTCTTTCTCCTTACCTTTTCTCTTTAAACAGTCTTCATCTTCTTTTTCTCAGGGAAATTATCCAGAGATACTGGACAACAAATAGAACAGCTCTGACGATTGTACAGTCAAAAGCTTCCCTTTTATATGACAAATATATGTATTTCACTCGCTATTTCCAGTAAAATTTAGATTTCCACTTGTTTCGTGAGTCCTGTGCCTGGCTGTGAGATCAGAGATTGGTGCCTGTCCCTCTGCTTGCCCTCCTGAGGCTGCTAAAGCCCACAGCAAGGTCTGACCTCAGTCTCCTGCTCTCCAAACAAAGCTCCCTGGTCTGTTGCTCATAAGGTTGCCTTTTTCATTAATCTACAAAAATTCAAAGGACAATATTGTCAAAGGACAAAACAGACAGCCCTCCCTTCTCAGCCAGATAAAATCTGAATGAAAGAACACATTAAAAGTCATAGGAAAGCGTATGTGTGGAGGAAGAGCTGTTCACTGGAAAGGGACACAGATAAAAAAATCCCTGGAAATGTCATCATGCCCTGTTTGTAGATACAGCTGTACCTGTATCTCTAAATTACAAGTGATAATGAGGTGTAAAGATTTTATCAGATACCTGGCCTGCTCAAAAGACCTTTATGTGTTGGCTGGTGTAGCCTCATATTAGGTGGTAGGAATTCTGTTTTCTTTTCTAAGTGGAACATCAGATTACATAGGTCTTATTTCACTGCTGATTGCAGTCATCCACTTAACATCTTGACAGATATTCAAGAATGGAGCAAAGCTGGTGGTGCTGCTGAGTGAGGTGCACATCCATCCATCATCTGCCAGCAGATCACTTGGAGGGCCAGGCCTCATGTCATTAGCCCGCAGCACACCACAGCTTGGTGGCTTTTTGTTTTTTTTAACTCCTGCTAACTAGGTTTCTCAACAATTTTGGGAGGGCCTGTTGGCTGTCATTTCCACAAACAAAAACATCAGCTGAAACGTCCTAGGCTAGACCTTGAGTAACACCGTGGGGTTTATACATTTTTCTGGGGATGACAGAGCTGTGTGATGTTTTACTCTATTTCCAGGGAGTGCTGCCACTGCACAGTCTGTGTCTCACCAGGCTGTCTCCAGGCTGTTTCCTTTTCAGTGCCCATTGTGCCATCTGGGTGCCCCATCAGCCCGCTCTGCCCCAGTGGCCCATGGCTGTCACCCGTGTCACCCGAGGCTCTGCAGGGACGATGAGGGCAGGGCACTGCTCCCAGCTGCCCTTCCGCAAGGGTGCCCAAAGAGGAGTCACTGCCTGGCATCTGAGCCCCATCCTTGACTGCTGTCTCTGCAAAGAGCTTCCAGAAGGGCCTGGCCAAGGATCTCTGTGCCTCCAGGTGACCTCCACACCTGTCCTGGCAGCAGCAGAGCGAGTGCCCAGCAGGGCAGTGACCCAGCAGAGCTTCAAACAAGGACAGGACAGAGCAGGGACTGAGAAGGACTGCTGCCCCATCGACACAACTGTGGCACTCGACAGTTGCTCCTCGAGATGATCTCCTGTGCTCTTGTCACTCAATAAGTTCAGAGAAAGATCGGCTTTTTTCAGGGAAAATTTATTTAGGGGAAAGGTTTGAGCTGCGTTACAGATGTAATCAGTGTCTGCCAGCCCTGCCCAGTACAGCACGAGTGGCAGGAGCAGCCCTGTCTCCAGGGCACTGCAAACCTCGGCATCAGTAGGAGCCTCACCAGAGAGCAAACAGGGCAGCCAGCCCAACGCCGAAACATTTTGTGAAACACAAAGCTGAATGTTCTATATCCATTCATTACTGCTTTTGGCACCTCATGCACTCTCCTTTGTGACTCCTTTTTTTTGGTGATCTTTTCTACTTGGTTACATTAAAAAAAGAACTCTCTTCAACTTCTTTAATGCTCTTAAACTCATAAACCACAAAGCATATTCTAGTTCTGTCAGCCTGTAAGATGTATTACACCAACTGGACTTGTGTTCACCTCTGTTGAAAGACAGAAACAAATTCTTCAGCACTCAAGAAAAAGAATCATTTCTTGTCAACACGCCACTGTGTAGTTTGACTTCATTGGACATCAGAGGAGAGTGATGTTTCTATTTCTCTGTGAAATAGTCTCTAACAACAAGGAATGAATTCATATGCTACCTGCCCAGGTGAAATGGTTATCACCCTGTCTGCTTTCATCTAACAGTGCAAAAATGTGTTCGCTGCTATTTGGGAAACGCTCAGCAAAATCATTAAAAGCCACGGATGAAACCATACAAAATAGATTTGTATTTGCTTGTCCCAGTATACTTGACATAACAAAAGGCATATCCTCCTTAATGTAAATAGATCACACTTGCACAACGCTATTCTAAATAAATCTGAGGCTAATGTAGTTTATGAGATACACTGAAGAGGTTAAATTGTTTCTGAGTAGGTGGTTAATTAAAGGATTTATTTTGCAGTTGCAGAGGACCCATAACTCATGAGTTACTGCACAATAAAAGTGTTGTAGATGTGTAAAATAACACCATGATTAACTCCCCCAAGCCTCTCAGCCCCACACAGTTTTGTGTGCCCCTTCATTCTGCCAACGGCCCCACCCCAAAACTCAACCACACTGTGGCTTGGGGCTGGGATTGGTGGTGGTGGTGGGCTTGGCTTTTGTTTTGGTTTGGGGATTTTTTAGTGAAGAGATTCATCTGCTCGAGTGGTTGGCTCTGTGAGCCACCAAAGAGCAAAAATTACATGGAGGATTAATTATCAATCACAAGTGGTCTGGAACAGGACAGAGAAACAGCCAGGAAAGAGTTTTTAGTGTGATAACTCTCATTCTGTTTCTCTCTCAAAAGGCTCCTGAGGAGCTGTGAGCTGCACAGCGAAGCTTCCATCAAACGACGCACCACACTTCGTTTTGTTTGCTAAGGTCAGGCATCTGTTTTACCATTTCCTCAAAGTAATCTTAATATTTAATGGAAAGTGACAAAGAGGAAGTGTGAAAAAATACAACATGGTTTTCCTTTTAGTTAAAACTCTGTTCGTTTTGGTCCATATTAAAAAAATGACTTTCCTATATATTTAGCCCTCTGAAATCCATGCCATTCGGCTACCAGCATTAATGATGTTAGGATGAATTATACAGAGAAATCAAATTTTCCGTAGCATTTGAACGCCATTAAAATGCCAAACAATAAACTACCAGACTGCAAATTAGATCACTGGAAATATCAAACACATTGCGGTATAAAATCCATAATTGCATTTAGCGCTTTGGCTCCCAGGGGACAGGCTGCTAAAGATCATCACCGTGCCACATATGAGAAGCTATTGACAGAACGATAAAAATCGACAGGCTAACCAAATAAACACTGCAGGCTTCATTAAATATTCAGCAAGTGAAATTTGACTATCATGTGCCTTTTTTCCCACTAGATGTGTCGTGCTGCAGCTCGGGGCCCGTGACAGCGACGTGGGCGGCTGTGCCCCGCAGGGCTCGCAGGGCACGGGCAGCACCAGCAGCTCCTGGCGCCATCAATAAACACACTGCAGCCCAGACAGGGTGATTATTCTCCTGAATACATTATTAGTCTTGGCCCCGGGAATACCTCCAAAGACTTTAATTAGAGGAAGCATAATATCTGTAGAAGTTTAGCACTCCTGCTAGGAGAACAGGGACATCTTGTCCCCAATGAAGCCGAGCAGTAAATGGCCTCCTCGCCATCCCCTCCTGAGGTGGGTGCCTCAGCAGCTGCAGGACGCTGCACACCCTGGACAGCAGCTGCCCAGCTGCTCAGGACTCCAGTGGGCACTGTGTCCGAGAAGCACGGAGCCGGCTGCCACCCCAAGGGCCTGGCCTGCCCAGGAGGGCTCATCTCTCACCTGGAGAAGGGCAGTCTGCTCTGTGCAGCTGTCTTTACATGGCAAGAGGGACACAAAAGAAATGACTGTCCCTGGCAGAAGACAGGATGGCACTAATTTTAAATTTTACTAACCACTTATTTTCTGTTGCTTTCTTGGATCACTTGCTGCCAGGAAGAATGCTTTTGTGGCTTAAGCACCCATTCTTTCTGGTGACAGTGAAAGAAATAGAGCTACAGGAGAGCTGGTAGAGGCAGAGGCAGAGCCATGCCATGAACTTATGGAAGAAAAAGGAGCCTAAGCAAGCCCAGCGTGCTCCCAGGAGCTCTGGGCCCAGCGGTACCAGCTGTTGGAACCCAGCCTGACCAAGATGGTGAGACTGCGACCTGGAGCAGAGATTGCGTATTGCATTGTTTAAAATATTTAAAATATACCATTGTATTTCTTGAAATTACACCGAACATTTCACCACAACCCTGTCAAGACACATTTTTGCCTGCTCGCATGCTCACGCATGCAGAGTGGCACGCTTACTGCTGCAAGAGGAAAGAAAACAACAAAAAGGCTGCACGTTTCCTCACTCTGTTCCTACAGGCCTTGAGTCTGAAATTAGAACAAATAAAATGTATAATGCATGCTCTGGAAGCACCCAATAGGGTTATAAGCAGGCATTCCCTCTTCATGGAGAAAAAGTTTATGTAAATGACTGATGACAGCGTTATTGTGTGAGGAATATCAATGGAGTAATTACAGTTACAGAGCTTGCTGCTGCACTGCTGCTCTAAGCCTGTGTTAATTTTTCACACCACTCCCCTGGGAGGGATCGCAGTGTGCTCCTAAGAGCAGAGCTAATAATCGGAGCTCTGAGCCACTGCCGCTGAAACTAGCCCCAAGGTCTTTCTGAGCAGACTGCTAAACACTGCCTGTCTCCCCAGAGAGAAGAGAACAGAGATAAAATGATTAAAAACTGCCAAATTGGACTGGCAATCACTTGGCTATACTGTCAGCCCAAGACAAGACAAATCTCAGTTATTTTTCCTTTTGTGAGCTGGAGAACAAGGCCGGCACAAAGCAGCACGGCTGCTAGCACAGCAGCAGGCTGACCACGCTCCAGGTCCTCAGCGCTCTGTGTCAACATCTACAGACTCAAATGATACATCAGTGATTTTATTTAACACCAGCACAAATCCAGAGTCTGAGAAAACCAAGTTCTATTTAGGCTGACTGAGACACTTACTAGAAGTCAATTCCACTTGTTTGATCCTAGGAATAATTTCAGAACTGAGCAGATCACAGACCCAATAGCTACATCTTCCTCCATATGAGCACTTATTTGGGGTTGGATACTGCTGATACAGTTTGTCCTGAGGTTTTAGACAAATACATATTCCTTCCAGCTCTACACAGTGAGAGGTAGCAATACATGAATAGGGAGAATATATGTTGAATACATAAATTAAAATAAATGCACTTCTAAAGACTCAGGTGAGGTATCTGTGTGAACACTGAGACAGTCTTAAGCCACAGCTGATGAGTAACACAAGGTGTCACTTCCTACAGGCTGGGAAGAAATACTCTACACAAAAAACAGAGAAGTAGCCACAATTAGCCTGTCAACTAGAAACCAGCAGCCCACATAAAGCAAGCTTGCAGCCCTGACCAAACCCCCTCAAAACGGCTCACACGCTTTTCTTGGTGAGGGGACAGCAAGAACAGCAGCCTGTGGAGAATCCCGTTGACCTCGGATTGTCATGGCTGGTCCATGAGCCCTCTGCAAGCTAAATTTCCTGTGGCAAACCTGTCAAAATTGGTCAACATCACTTCATCCCTGCAAAGGGGCAAAGGTTTGGTGGCTAGGGTCCTCTTCTACTGCCCATCACAGTATTTTTAGCTTGAATTCCCTGCATGAAATCACAAGTGCAGGTGCCAGTGTTTGTGTAACCACCTAGCCAGATCCTTTTCCAGAGTCAATTGTCAAGTGGCTCATGTAAAATGACAAAAGTTACAGCACTCTGAACCTGGGGCTCCCTAACCCCCTCCTATCTATCCACAGAGAATGACACAGGGGCTCTTCTCCTATACCCCACAAATTTCTCAAGCATTTGTTTGTGATTAAAGTATTTCTTTGTTATTAAAAATACTTTAGCTAATACCCTTTTGAAGCAAGAGGACGAAATCTGGCCAGATTGAGCACTAGCAGCTGGCCGGGATAAAGGGGCTACAGGAGGAAACTTGCTCTGATAAATCCACCAATTTTTCCAGTTCTCACTGAAACATCAATTGCATGCCTGCTCCCCAAATATCTGATTTACAGGACAACGATGGGAGTTTCACAGGGATTAAAGTGACCTCTCTTCTCTGTTTCTCTGCAGGTCTGTGGCAATGCCCCAGGGCAGGGCACCCCAGCCCGCTGCACATCCACACCTGGGGCTCTGCCAGCCTCAAACCCTGCCTGCAGCTGTGTCCAGAACAAGCTTCCTGCACAAGCAAACCATCCCAACAGAGATTTGGAAACAGGACATTTAAAATCCTGCAGGAGGAGGGCAGAGTGCTGGGGACTGGACCCTGCACTGGTCAATCAAAACCACACCTGAGGCAGAGTATCCTCAGTTACTAAATAGGTTTTACTTTATTTAACTGATAACTCATTTTTAGTTTTTGACCTATCTCATTATCTCGTCTGACATACTCTGGCTGTGCTGAAAAAGCCCCATCCCTCTGTACAGCTTTGGTTCTCATCAGACTAAGGTAGGCAGAGCCATTTTTACCTGTTCCAGAACTGATCCTGCACAGAGACCAGATAGCACGAGACCAAGCTCTGCAAAATCACATTCATTACCTCCCAGGTACCCACCAGGTAAAGCAGACGTTTCCTCTCTAAAAGAGAAGCTGTTGGGAGAGTCTCTGAACTGCAGTCAGGAATTGTATGGCCACATCCACAACTCCTTCATCCTCAGCTGGACACACTGTGAGTCAATTAGAGAAACTATTCAACTAAGAGAATCTAAAAAGGCATGCACTTGCAGCCTGGAAAAGTTTAAGTGCTGTCTGCAGGGCATGTGTGGAGTGGAAATGCTTTAGGCTGCTGCAGCTCAAGGACAGTCCCTGTGGCTGTGACACAGCCTGGGTGGACACCCCTCGCCTCTTTGTCTTCTGTGTGACACAGCCCTGCAGCTGGCAGACATTTTCCAGTGCTAACAACATGGGCTTGCTTACTGTGTTTGTTTCCTCATTTTGAATCCTAAAAAAACCCCCCCACTATAATCTAAACTTTGACACATGAAAATACACCTTTTTCATACACAAAATACATAGCTAATGCACACCAGAGGCATTTCACTTAGCGATTGTGAGCAGAGAGTCATATTGTAAACAGAAAAACAACTTTCTACTTCAGCTGCTCTAGATCCAGATGCTTTCTCTGTTCTGCAACACTCCAGACACTTGTGATTAAAAAGAACATACCAGGTATTACAACTATTAAACTGTTAGATACAATTTACAATGGCAATAACCCCCTTGTCGTTGGTCCTTCCTAAAGTTAACCAGAAGTTTGTCAGATATTTAACAGCTCATGGAGCAAACTGAGTTTGTGACTTGTTTCACAGAAGTTTGGTCAGTTATTTCTTACAACCATCAGCTTTTGGTTTAACTCCGTTTGTTCAGGAAGGCAGCAGACTGGCCTGAGTGAGGTATTTCCCTGGCATCCAACTGCACCAGGAGATGCAGGGCACAGCTTTGGCAAAGCGAAAGGTGGACAAGGGCGCTAGGGCTGGGCAAAAGGCAGGAGGAGAACAAGCACCCAGTGCTGTCTTAATTTTATAAAAAATGTAATAACTTTGCTAGAGAAGTACAAACCAGGACAGCTGACAGTGCTCATTGACAGAAAGTAATGAGGTTTGACAGATTTTTCTCAAGGATCACAGGTCATAGGCTCCCCTGCTCATCAGAAGCAAGATGCTGTCAGGGTGGGTGTCTATCTTTCCCAGAAAATATGAACAATTTAAACATGTGAGAGCATGTTGAAGTCATCATAAAGTTACTGTCATTGGTGTCCCTGCTAGGGCGAGCACTGCAAATGCAAACCAGCCTGGCCCCAGGACACCCACCAGCATGATGCAGCCCTGGGAGGCATCAGCAAAAGCTGAAGATGAGAAAATGATCAGATTAACATTTTCTCACTACATATCCCCAAGATGAGTGTGTTGCCTGCTAAACAGCCATTTACCTTTGGCTAAATTCACCCAGAATTTCGCCCCAAGCTTCTCTGAATTTTTAGTTCAGTAAAGGATCCCTGGGCTTAGTAATTCCACCAGGTGATAAGAGCAGTTTACAAAATGTCTAAGGTTTCCTGTTTCTGGAGAGCTGATAATTTAGGGCTTGCAGCACGTGCCTGAGCAGGGTCCTGGGTGCTGCCATCGCTCCCTTCAGCGAGGCTCTCAGCTGGCACAGCTCTGACAGCTCTGTGCCACCAGCAGCCTCCTGCAGCCTTTCCTCCCCACTCGCTCTGGGTGACACCAGCGGGGCCACGCAGGAGTCGGACGTTTGGATTTTGGAATGATCTGGGAGGTGCAGATTTTATTATGCTAATGAAATAAGAACACAATAGCCCTCTGAAACATGCAAGCCAGAGGCCAGGGGCAGTGCTAAAAACTTCTCCCACAGGAAAAACAGATACAAGGCTGGCTTTGAGAGTGGGCGTCTTCTACACTAACCACTGCATTGTCAGGAACCACAGCTGTCCACCACATGAGCGAGCTGAGCCAGCCTGCCTGGGGATGCTGACAGCCCAGCCCTGCGGCCTGCGCTCTGCGCAGCTCCCTGTGCAGCTCCCCGCACAGCACAGCTCCCCGCACAGCACAGCTCCCTGTGCTCCCCGCACAGCTCCCCGCACAACACAGCTCCCCGCACAGCTCCCTGTGCTCCCCGCACAGCTCCCCGCACAGCACAGCTCCCCGCACAGCACAGCTCCCTGTGCAGCTCCCCGCACAGCACAGCTCCCTGTGCAGCTCCCCGCACAGCACAGCTCCCCGCACAGCTCCCCGCACAGCACAGCTCCCCGCACAGCTCCCTGCAGCTCTGGGGCTCGCAGCTGGCAGCCGGGGCCCTGGGCACACGCAGGGCACCAGGATGGGCAGAGCTGGGGGCAGAAGGGGCTCCCTGGGCGCTGCGGACACACAGCTGGCACACACACAGAGACACACTCACAGACACACAGACACACAGACAGACACACAAACACTCACACACACAC
>VRYO01001183.1:4637631-4659838 GCA_009812075.1 Sialia sialis | reverse complement strand
TCACAGACACACACTCACACACTCACATACACACTCACAAACTCTCCTGTCTGGCGCTCTCACACAGCACAGCATCAGGGTGAGTCTGCAGAGCCAACCTCCAGCCGAGCACCTGCACAAGGCCTGGGCTGGCCCAGCTTTTGGGGTGCTGGGCTGATCCTTCTCCCGACCCCTGGCTGCCCTGTCGTGCCCTTACAGCACATGCACAACAGCTTGGCTCTTCCAGGAGAAAAAGCACACAACGAGCCATTATTAAAATTAGTTTAGTAAACAATAATCAGAGGAATAGTTAATAAGCACAGCTTTGCTGTGCTAAGTAGGAAATTAGATCCACTGCCCCATTACTATTTTGAGTGAGAAAGCAATGATGCCTTTAATTATGCATAGTCTGCTTTATTTGAACTGTGTTGGCTGTTGTGAAGGAAATAATCAATGTAAACGCCTCCTGAGGTCGCTCCTGAGGCAGCCGTGAAATGAACTAAGTGAGCAGAGCAGTGTGTATAATCATATCAAGCAAATCCCCAGGTACCAGCCTGAGAAACACACACATATGATTTATACACTCTCCACAACTCAACACTGACACCCCGAGCCATTTCAACAGCAGAGCCTGCACATTGCTCTGAATCCTTACCTACACATGACAAGTCAAATTTTTGAAGCTGGAATTAATCCTGTGCATTTGAAAATTAACACAGCCTACCCTGAACTCCGTGGGAATCCTGCTTGATTAGAGATTGTGGAACTCAAGTCCTGTTTAAAACCACTTGGTATTCTAGGGACCTTAAGCAGAACTCCCCGAAGAATTTCTGCACACTAAAGTTAATCTCCAGGAGAAACTTCAACCTGAAATAAAGTTTAGAACCAAACTCTGCTGTGGTGAAAGGGGCAAGATTCATCCTGGAGGAATTATCTTTTAGTTTCTGTATTTGTTTAACAGCACACACATCGGTCTCTGCTGAGCTTTCACAGCGGGGCTGCCCTCACAGGATAAAGTTTCTCAGCTGTCTCATGCAAAATGCCCAGGGGGAAGGGTTTTCCCTCGCAGTTAAACTGCTGAGTTTGCTCAGCACAGTTCCCTGACATCCCGGAGCTGTGTCCCTCAGCACATAGGGTTCCCAGGACAGGTTGGTGTTTGTGTCAGACATCTGCTCTCCACCACACAGGATTCCTGCAGCTCCCTCACCAAAGGGAGTTTGATCTTCCACCGAGACATGCACTGGGTGAACTTCACCCTAAGGAGTTAAATCAGCTTTTGCTATGGAAACTCACATGATAAAAATAGATCCTCCTGCTCTACAGGATCTGCACTGTGTGTGATTTAAGGGCCCTTACTGAACTACCCTGTGCACTTTGTTTTGTTGCACAAAAATCATCTTTGTCAAAAATTCCTTTCTTTCCCTGAAATTCATTTGAATAGGTGATGCTGTATTGGCCACAGAGGGAAAATACAGCCAATTTTTCCCAAATGTAAAAGGAAAGCCAATGCTTTTTAGCATTTTGTATAGAAATAAAAGTTTGATGGAGTAAGAGCATATGGTGGTTCGTAATTTTTATGCATCCCATCCCTAAGCATGCTACCATAAATCTTTTAACAGTAAGTAAGTCTGAATAGAAGTATCCAAGATCACAAAGTAGTATTTTGTGTGGCTTCAGACTTTTCAAGTCTACAATCAAAACAGTTATGTCCAAACCATGCTAAAAATTTCCAACAGGAGACTAGGAGCTATTGTTTGCATTCTTTGATGGATTTGGCTATTTAATGCTCTTAAAATTGAAATGCTGTAATGGTGATTCTAAAAAAACATATTCACTCTCATGTTTTCTGAGAGTTGGATAGACACAGATTTGAGTATCGGGACCTTTTTAAATATTATTTGAAATACTGTTGATTTATTTTAGTTTAAAGATTTTTTTTTTTTAAAGAGCTGTTCTGGTCATCTGAAAAGGCACATCCAGTCACTACAGACAGGAAAAACTGAGTGGGGCTCAGGCAATGATGGGTGGGTATCACCTTCCCACCTGCCCAAGCAGCGCTGTGCACTGAGGATGTGAGCTCTCTGAATGAGGCAGAGTGTTTCTCATGCCAGCCTCTCGCTTCACCCCTGTGAACTTGCACAGGACACAGAAGCCCTCCCGGCAGAGGGGAGCTCTGAGTGCCCTGGGTGATGCTCTGCTCACGGGGTGGCTCTGGGGGCTCTGCCAGTGTGTGCACAGGGCCAGGGCTGCTCCCGGAGCCTCACTGGGCTCTGTGCCACACACAGCCTGCAGCTCTGTCCCCTCTCCTGGAATCACCAGGCACACTGACCAGGATGGTCCAGCCTGCCTGAGGAGCAGGGGAGCTGCCAGCCCTCACCTGTGGGACACAGGGCAGCCCTGCAGCTTCCCTGGAGCAGAGCAGGAGGATCACAGCCCAGAGCACACAAACACATCTGCACACACTCACATTTTCCAGCCCCTTAAAGAAAATAAATCGCATGAGCGTCGTGCATATTTTAAACTGATACCCTGGGGGATTTTCAGACCAAAAATGCCTTAACCAGAAAACTTCATGTTTTCCTTGCTCTCAAAAACTCAGAAGAATTCATATACAAACGATGACAAATACTTCATTCAAACAGACAGTTACTCCCAGAGCAGAGGGAATAGGGCCAGCTCAAGTAGTTGGGATGGCTGCATGCAGCTAGGCCCTTTGCTTCAAGACCACAGGAATTGTTTATCACTGAGACTCTCCCAAGCTAATTGAAACCAGCCCTGACTTTTGAACCTGCCAGCACTAAAGAAACTTTAAGTGTTTTCTCCTACTGAGATTTGGCCTATGGGGACTGCTCATTGCTCACCCCTCAGTCATTTTCAGTTCTTTTTATTTCCACCTTGAATGAATCCTTGGACTAAAAGATGCCTAAGCAATTCTCTGGTAAAACACTTCATTTATATGGCAATGAAAATTTGAGACCATGTTATTCATTGTTGCATCTTTAAGGACATTGAATGCAAGTTTGGATTCATCATTAAGGACTCTATTATAAAACACTTCCAACAGTTTGAGGTTTTTTGTGGTTTACAACTTGCTAACGTAACTTATGCAAATGACATTTGCAGCATACAGCATGCTCTCACCTAGGATTTTCACAAGCTCTTGCTAGCAAACATTTAAGTAAGGAGCTGGAAAAAAAGTCCAGTTAAGCTGAAGCTGGTTTAACATTTGCTAAAAACAAGCTGAAAAGCATTTCCCTCCAAGGGCAGAGCAGCCTGGTATGTGCTGTACTGGGCAGGTATGCTGGCCTGCCCTACACAAATGGGAATGAATTTTATCCAGCACGGATCTCCATTAGGATGCTGTTATAACAGGAACACCAGTGTCTAACACAGCCCTCCAAAAAACTTTGGAAAACATTGCAACCATGATGCTCTGCTGCTAACATGCAATCCACAGCCTTATCATCAACAGAGAAACAGATACAGGTCACGGCACCAGATTCTGGCAGCCTGACATCCCAAGCTTGCTTCCAGCCTTCCTAATTCCCCCGGGACACTGTTTGGTGCATCACAGATTAAGTCAGGACAAGCAGGCAGGCAGCAGCACATTTATCTTCTCTGCAAACATCAGTTCCAAGAGAGATTCCACAGATAAGACAAGTTCATTCAAATTCATTCATCTGAGAATAGAAACCTAAGCCAAAACTAACACGCATTTTATGCTTATTTACAGACCACCAGAGACTAAAGGATTCACCAAGAAATTCTCAGGTACCTTGTGTGCAGCAGCAGCAAAATGCCACAACTCATTCTCCTGGGAGGTTTCACCACACACCAGCCTGAAGCTCAGCCTTTCCCCACGGCTCTTCTCCTCCTGTGGTCCTGCTCTGGTGCTGAGCTGCCCCGGTCCTGCAGCACAAGGAGGGCACTGTGTGCTGTCTGGACAGATGACCCACCTCGGTACCACAGCAGCCAAACAGCTGCCAGCCCACAGGCCCCGAGGAACACTTGCAACGGGATCACAAAAATGATTCTCTGCACTCTTAGACTTCAGCACACTTATCTGCCAGAAACTGAAGTGCCCTGAAGAGCAGCACCACCCTCGTGCCGGCAGCCAGTGCAGCCCTGAAGGAGGCAGCCAGGGTGGAGCTGGCATTTTCCAGCTTGTGGGGAGCCTGGCAGTGGTGAAGGCAGCAGCCAGGAGGTACTGCCCTCACCTGTGCCTCTTGGGAGGAGAGGCTCAGAGGCGTGGGGAAGAGTAACAAAATGGTTGGGTGCTGTTGGCCAGGGTGGTTCCAAGATACACCCATGATACTCTGCTGGATCCCTTGTTTGCAGTCCCTGTGAAGATCAGCTCCATCCCTGACACCTCCTGCACCTGGTACATTCATTGCCTTGGTATATGAAATAAAATTGATGGCTTAGAAATAATGAGGCTAGTGAAGTATAAACTTCTGTGGAGGTTGTTTCCAGAGGAAGTCTGTGCCCACTTATTGCCAGTTTATAAACAGCCAGTAGCCAGGTCACATCATAAGTGAATAAGGTAGTGATAGGGCCAATGAATGAGAGAAGAAAGCGTTTTCTCAGTGAACATGTCATGATCTTCTGTAGAGAAAAGGACAAATGCAGTGCTCTTTTTCTTGTCATGTATGTTTTTCTGACCTTGCCTCCTGAATGTCCAGCTGACAGTCTGAGGACCTTATCAAAGAGGACACAGAGCAGCCACACCTGTCCTCATGAGCAGGACAGAGTAGAATAAACAGCGTATGACAGATGGTGGTTGTAGTGCTGACACACAGCGAGAGGATGTTCGGGTCTGAAGATTCCAAATGCTCAGGCATTTACCTGCTAACATCAGGAGGGTGAGAGGACTGCGTGCCTTTGAACTCCACACGCCCCGAGACTCAGCCACTGCAGCAGGGACTGCTGGAGCAGGAGCTGGGGACACAAAACTGCCCAGGGGTGTCATGGGGCTCCAGTGAAAAGGGGACACGGGCTGCACTGTGTGGATGCACGGGTATGGCTGGGCCAACATCAGCCCAGTGCTCCCAGTCAGGATCCTGTCCACTGTGCTCGGGGACACCAGCACGGGTTCAGACAAGGAGGCTCTTGGCTGTCCCCTGCTCACCTCATGAGCACCTCTCCAGCAGTGCCAGTGCACATCAGCAGGAATTACAACTTCCAGGAGCTCTCCAGACCACAGAACCAGTATTTTCCATACATGCCAATACTTTCCAACTGTGGGTACTCCTTCTTGACAGGATTTGGGAATGCTTGGGGGCTTTGGATTCACTCCTGGAGCTGGAACAGCCATGTCAGCACGGCACTGTGCCCAGGCTGAGAAATGTGGGGGTGTAAGAGTCAAGTTTATCTGGAAGTGGGACAGGGGGTACAACAGCTTGGGAAATGCTGACAGAGGCTGTTTGACACTCAACCTGTCCTGAGGAAGCTTCAGGAATCCTGCTCAGTATCATGCAGGGATCAGCCTGGCAGGCTCACACGTGCACACCAGTTATTTCCCGCAGGACTGAAGCAGCAGCAGCAGCAGCAGCAGCAGCATCCCATCAGCTTGTGTGTGGGAGCAGCCCCGGTGCCAGTGGTGATCCAAGTGGAGAGTCACCCCCAGCTGGCAGCAGGCCAGCCTGCTGAATCGTGTTCTCACCCCACGCACCCTCAGCCTTCAGGAAGGGAAGGGCTTCACCCTGCCCTCCTGCCCAGCGCAGAGCTGTGTGTGACACCCACAGCCTGCACACACGGCCCGCGCTCTGCCACGCGCACGGCACCTCCACAGCACAGCAGACAGCTCCCACAGACCTGAGAGCAGGGCACAGGGGCTGCTCGTGTCCTTTGTGTGACACACGTTCATGTATGTCATCTCACAACACTGCAAAGAGCAGTTAGGGCTCAGTTGCACAGTCCTGTGGAGAGGCCTTCCCCTGCAGCCTGCAAAAATGACATTTGTGGGTTAAGGATGTGGGGGACATTAGCTGTCCCCTTCTCTTGAGAGGTCCACACCTTTGACCAGCCTGGAGAACACCCTCAGCTGTGGGCAGGTCCCATCTCACCCTCCACACACCGATGCGTCCCCGGGCGGGCATCGGGGTGAGATGGGGTGGCGAGCAGCTGGGACACCACCCAGGGCTGCGGGGACACTGCCCAGGGCTGCGGGGACACTGTCCAGGGCAGCAGGGACACCGCACAGGGCAGCGGGGACACTGCCCAGGGCTGCGGGCACTCGGGGAGCAGAGAGCGCTGCGGGGGCTGCAGGAGGAGCGGGGGCACCAGCGGCTCCTCCTCCGGCTCTGCTTGCAGAGAAGGTTTTGGCTGCCGCTGCATTTTGTGCGAAACCTGATCTTGTCAGCGTGCGCGGTGAGCTCCTGCATGCCTACCGCGGCGTCGAGCCCCGCGGGCCCGGGCGCAGCAGCGGCTCCGCTTGGCGAGCGCTCAGCTGGGAGCGGGCCAGAGCCTCGGCAGCGGCCATGGCCCCGGCACCCCCGGAGTGCCGCCCTGGCACCGGCACAGCGCTGCCCCGGCACCCACGGGCACTGTCCTGGCATCTGCAGAGTGCTGTCGGGCACCCGTGGAAAGCTGTCCCAGAGCGCTGCAAGCCCGGCGCAAGGGACGTGTGTCCGGCACAGGACACAGTTCAGTACCTGGCACAGCACATCTGTGCCCAAAACAGCACATCTGTACCCAAAACAGCACATCTGTACCTGGCACAGCACACCTGCGCCCAAAACAGCACATCTGTACCTGGCACAGCACATCTGTGCCCAAAACAGCACATCTGTACCCAAAACAGCACATCTGTACCTGGCACAGCACCCCTGTGCCCAGCACACGCTGCCTCTGGAACCAGCTGGACATCTTTGGATTGGTGCTGGTTTGGGCCAAACTGCTCCCCATCACCAAAACCTGTTTCTGTTAATTTAAAACTATAACACATCTTAATTATAGCTATTAAAGCTATAGCTATTAAAAGGTACTCTATATTTATACTTAATAACAGCACCTTTACTGGGGGCTTGAGAGTTCACACTCTCTGACAGCCCTGTTCTGGAAGATCTGACCCAGATGAAATTGCATGAACTTTGGACTGGTTTTGCTCTGCATCCATCTAAGTATTGTAGATTTACACTACTGCCAGACAAAAATTCAGATGTAAAAATGGGAAATTGCAAATCCAACCTCTAAAAATCCCACCATAACACAGTCTGAATTCAAACTCCTGGCACAAAATATTTTCTTTTAAAATCCTTACATTTTTAAGCAAGAATCCATTGCAGGCCACGTGACTCTTGCTGGCAGCCAGCTTAGCACTGCTCCCTACTGTCAGTCCCAAACCCAACAGGAATTTACAGCCTTTCTTCCACTCAACATTGTCACTGAGCAAATTGCTGAAAATGAACTGCATTCCTCACCACAATTACTGTCTCTCTTTTGCACATTTTCCCTGTTCTAACCCTCGTATTTGTACTCTGGTCATTACCCACCATAAGCCACCGCACCCTCATCCATGTGGTGCTTTGGACAACCCCGATTCACAGCCATTCCAGCTTACTAAACGCACATTCTGAGATTAATTTTGAAGGATAAACAATAGTTTATTTGTTTTGCTTTTCACAAGCACGTGTACAAGTAAAGCTTAATGGCCAGCCCACTTCAGAAACAGGATGCAAAAGCATATTAAAAACAACTGCTTTAAAATAAAAAGCCAAGGGAAGTGTTTTCCCCGTTCCCCATTCACAGGACATGGGAGTGATGCCCTAACCTCCCTTAGCAAGGCGGTCAGGATCATGTCCCTGCCTCTGGCCACTTGCAAGCCTGATTTGTCTGGAGGAACAGAGATGGTCAGAAAAAAGAGAAAACTGCCCCAAGGTGACGGAGCCAGCCCCACGCTCAGCTCTGCCTGCCGAGCCTCACTGACAGCAGATGCACACGGACTCACTCCGAGGGGAATTCCATCAGTCCCAGCTCTGAACGTGGCATCGTCCTGCACCTACCCGAGTCCTGAGGATCAGGACAGCGTGCCCTTTCGGCAGGAAACATGGCATCGACACTTCCTTTTTTATTTTTCTTGTCTGGAGCAGCACCATTTGGGTGTTTAAGCAGCATTCCAGCCCCTGTTCCCAAGTCATCTTGGCAGGAATGCTAAAACACAAGCCAGCCCTGATCCTGAGCGGTATCTGACCCCAACTTGATAGTCCCATTTTTTTCACAGAGGATTAATTCATAAAGGATTCCACAGCTCCACCTAAAGCTCCTTCCTCTCTGAATTTCCTCATGATGCAATCCATTGAAGTTTCAGGATGGCCTTTATTGCAGCATATGCTGAGGTTTCAAATGTAAGGCAACGTTTTGAGAAGGCAGCATCTGTCTGCAGGCAGGAAACCCCTTTTGTTGCCATATTGAACTCTTACACATCGAGAGGGATGCAGTGCGAGCAGTAAACTCTTGATCTTCTCCCGAAAGTCTCTACTTTCACTTATCAGCCTGACATCTCACAGTGGGGCCACCTGAGCAGCCACGGGGCTGGCTCCAGGGCTCAGACTGCAAGCAGCCCCCGGAGGGATGGAGGTGGCCAGCTCCCAGGGACCCTCCAGCACAGTTCAAAGTGACATGTTTCAAACAGCCCTCTCCTCCACACCCCATGGCCTTCAAAGCACAAGCAGCTTTATTGCCTGCAGCACGGTGGGGATGGCTCGGGGATGTGCAGGGCTGGGCGAGGACCGAGAGCTCGGCAGGGACCTTTGCATCCCAGGGCTGTTTGCAAACGAGTTTAAAGCGACTCCTCTCTTTGATTTCTGACATCCTATTTCTGCCAGATCTTTGCAGTCCTCTGTCAGAGCTCACACACAAAGAATTTTAAGCAGAAATACAGCGAACTTCTCATTTTATTTTTTTTTAATTGAATAAATAGATAGATAAATAAATAGAAGCTTCCCAGCAATTGGACTCTGAAGTTCAAGACAAAACTTCTCTGAAGTAGAAAATGAGTTAACACATAATTAGGGGTTTTCCCAAAGAGACTGAATAATTTATGGAAAGTTACTGACATGTTCCTGACATGTTTGGTCCAGTTACACCTTTGCACAATATTAGACTGTGACATCACAGCACCAAAAGACAGTGTTTTCAAAAAAAAAAAAAAAAAAAAAATCAGTTCTTGTCAAGCAAACTGAGCAGAAGCTACAGAAACTGCTAAACTTAGACCATTTTCCTAAATCACTATTTTATAAGAGGAAAAGGAAAACATTCCTGGCTGTGTGCAATGTGTGCAGAAGTCACAGGATCCCACTTGTAACAACTTTCCTTCCCCTTGTCACAGCTCAAATTAATGGCACTTTGGAGGCAATGAGCAGTGCTGTGCCCAGCTCCTCCAGCAATTTCTGACGTGAACTGTTCCTAGAGCACAGACCTCGCCACTGGCCCAAGAGTCACTGCGTGTGCAGACAGACACCTTTTCCAGCACCAATACATGGATTCACCGACCTGACATTGTGCAGGAAAACAACTGTCCTCCAACAATGTGAGGGTACAGCTCTGAGTGAAGACACAGACACTGTTTATCTAATGGCTGGAAAGTTTACAAGAAAACAGCAAACTTCGTGCTGTGGTTGTTGAACTGAAGTAGTACTTTACTAGAACCAGGTTTTTTCGGTAATTTTGCGGTTGTAACAACTATTTTCTTTACATACTGCTATAGAAAAGGGACTCTTTTTAACTTAATTGAAGACACTATCAAGAATAAATATACTGGGGCTTTTAATAAAAACAGTATGAGGGGAACATTCAAAGCTAAATAATCAGAAGCAATTTGTGTTCATGAGCAGAATGATGTGTCATTTTTTTTCCTTGCAATGCTCTGTACTGGATCAGTTTTGAGACTGTGGCAAACTTTAAACCTATCTTAAAATAATGAACAGCAGTGAGGGTTGAAGATAGTTTGAAAAATACACTGGAAAGAGAAAACATATGCCACAGAGTGTGGTGCAAAAGTCATATTTCATGCATGACTTTAGAGAATGTTAATAAGGATTAGAACCATACTTCAGCAGAATAACAATCAGTCAGGGAAGTGCAATTAATTTTTCTTTAGATCTCTGTTAGACAAAAATACAGGAGAGATAGCAAACTTGCCTAGAGATTTTGATCCAGGGAAGAAATACAGCCCTTAAATACTTGTTGCAATTGTAACTGCAGTTCAGTACATGACTCATTTGCTTTATTGTTGTTGATTTTATAATATCATGAATCCAAAAATATTTTTAAATTCTTTTTTTTTTTTTTTTTTTTTACTTTGGCCAATAAATATGATTAAGATAATACATCCAAAAACATATGTAAGCTGTGTATGTGAGACATATGGAAAGCAGATGTGTTCTTCATTTACATATGACCTAAAAAAATCAGCTGATTACCAGAGATGGTACTTTGTGGAGCTGTTTGGAGGCAGAAGCACTGCTGCTAGCTCAGCACCATTTTAAAGCAGCTTGCTTCTCTTGTGCCTGAAACCCCAAAGTCAATGCAGCAGATTGCATCCCTGGAACAGTGATCATTTGGCTTCAAAACAGCCCAGAAATGGAAAACCAAGGTCATTTGTTTCTAAACACGATTGTTATTGAAAACCTCTTGTTAATATCTTAAGTGTATGTTCTAGCACATGCTTACAGAGCTCCAGTTATGCCTGCAACAACGCTCCTTCAACCATAATGACAATAAAGACCGCGCTCCGGCTCCAGATTCCAGCCTGATGCTGCCTGCCAAAGGCAAAGGCAGAACTGTGCTGTCCCACTGGCGGGGAGCCACGCTGCATGGCAGCCACCTCTTCCAAATCACAAAGGTTTATCACAATCACAGATCGTGGATGTGGCTTTTCAATTAAACCCCCTATGACAGTTCTCTGGGGGCAAAGTTCTGGTTTCATTTTGTTAGCGATCGCCAGTAGGAAAACAGTAACTTACCACCAGATACAAAAGGCTCTCGATAGCAAACAAGCCAAGGAGGCATCGTCCCGTTCCAGTTAGCATCACAAGTCAAAGCTGGGCTGCAAAGGGGAGCACCGGAAAGAAGCAGTTCCTGAATTTTTTTAAAGCAAAACATTGCCTAGTCTTTTCCTCAGCAGAGGTGCAAATGGCAGGGCAGACCGTCGGAGCAGTGAGACAGCTTTTCCAAAGCTCAGACTAATTGAATGCATCACTGATAAATAAACACGATTTTTTTTTCAGGCAGACATTTGTCACAGTTAGGAAATTCTCACTCTTCTGCCAGGCTCCAGCTTGGCAGCATGCACGGGAATTGCTCCAGCCAGAGTCCCCCTGGCAGCAGCGCCAGGATGCAAAGCTGCTGCTGCTGCCTTGCCCTGGCACTCGTGGAGCTCCAGCCCTGCCTGGGAAGGGCTGCCCAGGGTCAGGCACTGGGGGCAGCTCTGGCTGAGCCCCAGCCCCTCACAGCCTCTCCTGCGCTGGGTGCAGGGCTCATCCTCCTCCCGGCAAGGCAGATGTCAGGCAGACCTTGGAGAGCCTCTGCACTCCCCCAGGCCAACAGGCAGCTGGCTTTTTTAAAACAAACAAATACAAAAAACCCACCCAGTATTTTAAGTTCCGTATCCTATTTTCTCACTGCAGAGGTAATTTGAGATGTGCTGCTGCGGCACACGCAGCGAGGTGATCCCAGGCCCAGCCCCAGGGCTCACAGCTCTGGCAGCAGCGTGGCACGGGGCTTTGCCCGCGGCACCAGGGAAAGTGCCCACTGTCACCTGCAGCTGTGCTGGCACTGGCTGGTGAGGCAGTGAGGTGCTGCACCAGGCTTGGTGCTCAGGGTGCTCTCAGACACCTCCCTGTGCCTCCTGCCTGGGAGCAAAGCCATCCTGAACCCCCAGGGCCCTGGTACCCAGCGCTGCTCTGAGCTGGGGTGTGGAGTGGTCTGTGGCCAGCAGACAGCAGCATGCACCCAGCACAGCAGCACTGTCTGCTGCTCCTCACCTATTCAACACGAGACCAGAGACAAGCAGGGTTTGTTTCTCCAGCCTGGCTCCACAGCCTGCACTGCTCTCCTGCTGCTGGAACACGGCTCCATTCAGAATTCTGTCCTGCTTTTTCACACACCTGCGTGTCACACACACACAGCCCAGCAGTGATGCTGAGGGAAGTTTTGTCTGGATGCAGTGCAGGTTCAAATCCCTGGGCCAAGGCTGGGATCCTGTCCACAGGGTGGGTGCTGCCCCCCTGGTTCTCCACTCCTCTCAGGGGCAGGAGCACCAAGATCAACAGCTGGGACTGGACAGAGCCGACATGGCCAGTGGTCAGTGCCTAGATGTTTAGCAGACCTACTGCTGAGTCAGGATCCTGAATGATTTCTCCTCCTCCTTCTCCTCCTCCACCAGTATTTCTCTTTCCTTGTTCCAGAACCTGTCCTCCTTCCAGGAAATCTCTGTCTCTATCAGGGAAGACAATGGGACACTCTGTTATTGTTGGACTCTTGTCCAAAAACTCTTGTTCTTCTGACAGACAACCCTCCATGGGCCACTGTCAGCACACACAGCCCAGCCCCACCACCACTGCTCTGGGTGCCCCTGCCAGCACCACTGGGGCAGAGCAGTAATTCACTTCCCAGTGGGAAATTAAAATCCCACCCTGCTCGTCAGAATTACCTAATGCAATAAGCACCAAGATTCTTCCATGATAAATCCTAAAAATGTAATCCTGTGAGGTGTGACAACATTATACCAAGGAAAAAGGGCTGCAGAGAAGAGCCCAGCCCAGAGGCTGTTAGGGGCATTTTCTCTTCATCCTCAGAGACCTCATGATCTGAAACATCTGCATTGTCTTACACTGGTCATCAAGACCCACTGTCCCTCTGAACTCCAAATGTTTCCCTTCTCTGCTGCTTGATGCCTCCCTGGGTCACAGGACCTGGCTCACAAATCATTTCAGCCTTCAGAGGGGGCTGAGAGTGAGGCAGGGAGGCTCTGAAATTCAATCCCCAAAGGAGGGTTTTTCATTGGGTTGTTGGTTTTTGTTGGGGTGGGCGGGTTTTTTGGGTTTTTTTTGTTTGGTTTGGGGTTTTTTTGTTGAAGTTTTTTTGGCTTTTTTTTTTTTTTTGGTCCAAACAAATATTATTTTTCTTTCAATGACAATGCCGCAGCATCAAGTGCTGCTGCTGCAGGAACACCAGCCTGAAGTCACTGTGGGTGGATGTTTTTCCCTGTTTACTGATCCACTTGCTCAGAGAAGGGTAGGACACGTCAAGGAAAGCAAGAGGAGCTGCTCTGTGCAGCGTCAGGGCACACTGTGAGGCTCGGCTCCCTCTGGAAGGTGCATAACATCCTTTATTTCCTACAACTTTGTACAACAGATGTGTTCAGTGTTAGGGCAGGACAGCCCAAACTGCCACCACAGCTGGGGGAGCTCCGAGGGGAGTGGTACACAAACCTGGGATACCAGAGGATCTCAGATGCTTTCTCAAGTCCCCTTCCCTGATGTACACATTCCACATTGCTTCTGCTTGCATTTAACTCTTCATATCTGTGAAACACTCTGGTATTTCAGTGGGGCTTTTGCCAGTGTTTTGATTCCCTTCACGGTTTTACTGAGCCTTCTCCCCAGGCTCACCCTGCCATCACAGTGTCTGCTCAATTCACCTATCAGTTAATTGATCGGAGCAGTTGCAGACATTTATGGGCTGTGCCAGCCCCACAGATTTCCAGGGTCCATAATTCTCTGCTCAGCAGAGCACCTCCAGCCCTGCCCGAGCTGCGGGGCCACAGCAAGCTGACACCAGCTTGCCCTGCCAGGATCCCAGCGGAGTGGCTGCTCAAAGCTAACACGCTCTGCTGCAGGACACCGCAGCCTTGCAGGTTCCCCTGCGTGCTGGGTTTTGCTGTGTGTGCTCCCTCTTGCACTTCATGCTGCCAGCTGCTGGTGCTTGGAGTGGAAAAATAAACACAGGCAAAGCAGCAGCGACTGCTCCGCACAGCCCAGCCATGGGAACGCGCCCGTCCCGTCCCGGGGCAGCCTGCTCCTCAGAAGACATGGGAAGAAATGGTGTGTCCCAGGGATAAGCGTGCCTGGGACAGGCCCCAGCCTGCAGGAACCCCGGGCAGGTCGCTCTGCAAAGGACTTTACATCTGCTGGAGCCAGTGCCACCAGAGATGGAACCTCTGCCCAGGGTGGGATGTGAGCACCCACCGGGAGCACCAGGAGCCGGGGTGGGGGACAGGGAGGAGAAAGGGGAATTCCTGAAGGATGATTTCTTAAAACACTTAATTAGCACTGACTTTTTACATCTAAAATTACTTTTTAAATGTGCATAGAGATGAAAAATACAGAGGAGCTGGGCACGCCTTCTCAAATGAGGACTGGTGAGTAGTGCTGACAGAACCAGCTTGTAGCAGATGACTTGGAGGAAGTTTGATGCAGCTTCTCTGCCAGGGGTGCCAGGCTGGATGAAAAGAAAAATATCTTAAAACTTTCCCATTCCATTGCTTTTGATTACAGCTTGAAAAAATACTTCATGCAACAAAACAGTAATTAATTGGACTGTGCCCCAGAATGCAGCATTCTTTCAAAATTTCCCTGACTTCGGTTTCAAAAATTACAGCAACCAGTATAAACTTCACAAATCCACTGAGGAGGCAACTCTTCAAATACCTGTGGTTTCCCACATTTTCCAAGGAAAACAAAAAGATTTATAGTTTCTCATGTTAAATCTGAGGGCCTAAACTTTGAAAGATGTACTTGCCCACCTGCTGCACATGTATTAGTTCTAGCTGAAAAGAAGTCAATAAAAATGGAAAAAGAAGAATTTGCAGAGCTGGTTAAGGTAATAAGATTTGTTTCAGAGCATCTGATCTTTAGACTAACAGACTTCCAAACAGTTGGACAAGTAAATAAAGCACCACAGGGAACCGCTATTTGCAATAGGTTACCGCAGGGATACGCACAAAGGAATTCCTGCAACTAAGAAGGGGCTGGAGCTATGAAACTTATAATACCAGCACTGGGATCGATTGCTGACTGCTACAACATTGATCCTACACTTCTGAAAAGATAGGGCGTTTAGTTCCACTTACTCTTTGCCTGGGTGCAAAGTTTGAAGAAGCACAGTGAGAATTTCACGAAACACAAAAGGAAGTATTTCCTTTAAAGGTCCAGTTCTTCAGAGAAATGAAAGTAGGACACAAACAACATCAGATGGCCTGTAAGCCATCCTGCCATCTCTCTGGGCTTCTCCTGCCCTGCAGACTCAGATTCCCTGGGCAGCAGCCGTGCAGCACACGGCGCAGGCAGGGCAGGAGTGGCCAACAAAGAGTCCCATGTCCCACGTCCATCCAGCACCAAGGGGGTGGAGGTGACACTGTTGTAAGATGCCATCTGATCAGAACTTCTTTTCTGTGCCTGACATGAATAAGGGGATTAGGACGGAGAGTTTCCGTGAGCTCACTCTATCGGACAAAAGGCCCCGAGGTTTAGTGTCACACTGCCTGATAAAAGTACAGGAGGCTGTCAATCACAGGCTCCTAGGTACTTGTGTCGGTGACATAATCTTATTAGAAGATAAACCAGTGAAATCCTTTTCATGATGAAAAGTTACATTTAATTGCTCCTTGGCTTTTCTACTTTTTCTCTTATTCGTTTGTCCATTTAACTTTCCTAATGTTTGCTATTACAATATAACAGCATTGGGATGCCAGCCGTCCCCACCGCAGCCACACTTCAAATCCATGAACAATCGAGGGTGCTGAGGGATGGTGGTGTCTGGGCAGCAACAGCACCAGTTGTGATCTTTTAAACAGAAGGTCAAAAGAGTTACTGAATTAATTAGCACAAGTGCTCATGCACAGGGATAAAGTTAAATGTCTTGTCACTTGATTTAATACCAAAGAAAGCTGACAAAAAGACTAAAACATGGTAAAGCTCAGTCTCTGTACAACAAAGGGACTTTTAACATCCTCTTACGGGAGCAAATCCACAGCAGCCTCAGTAACGTGACTGTTTCACTTTCAGATTGCTTCTTTTCAGTTTCACAAACAGGCTGAGATGCTGAGAGCGTGAATCACCTGAGAATGAATCAGGAGAAACTGCCCGGAGCCAGAAGGGGCAGAGTGGGGGGCGTTGGCATCTGCACCGGGGCTGGGCAGGAGCCCAGGGCCAGCCTGGGGCACGGACCGGGCACCGGAGCAGCCCGGGCAGCACTGGCCCGAGGAAACCTGCAGGGTCTGCGCAGGAATCACTGCTGGGAGAGAGGAGGGGGACAGGACGGGATGGGACAGGACTGGACTGGACAGGACAGGATGGGACAGAACAGGACAGGATGGGGCAGGACAGGACAGGACAGGACTGGACAGGACAGGACTGGACAGGACAGGATGGGGCAGGACAGGACAGGACTGGACAAGATGGGATGGGACAGGACAGGATGGGACAGGACAGGATCGGACTGGACTGGACTGGACTTGACTGGACTGGATGAGGCAGGACAGGACAGGACAGGACAGACCTTGAAGCCTGGTGCAGAGGAGGCTGCACTGCCCCTGTCCCTGGACACTGCCCCTGTCCCTGGACACTGCCCCTGTCCCTGGGCACTACAGCTGGGTCACTTGCCTGGCTGGGCAGCCACTGCACGAGCCTGCACAGGGGTATCTGCCCTGGACAACAGGCAGGAATCAATGAAGTTCCACCAGAACATGGGAACTTTCTTCCTGCACAGGTGGCCATGGAACAGATTGTCCAGTAGGGATTGTGTAGGGTGTCCCTGGCTGAAGGGATTCCAGAACAATCCGGATGCCATCCTGCACCTCCCATGTGCTCTCAGTGATCCTGAGTGGCAGGATGGACCAGTGACCCAGCAGGGTCCTATCCTGCCTTACCCATCCTGTGGTTCTGTGAGCAGCCAAATCCGTGCCAGTGCAGGTTACTGTGCCCCAGACTGGCCCAGAAAATGCCCTGGGAAGTCAGGGATCACTGACCACAGCCTGGGCACCTGAAGGGCCCAGCTCTTCAACCAGTTGTGTGTAACTTTGCCTTGGAAATAGCACTCAAGGAGATTGACTAAAATCAGCCAACTTCTAAATGTGGGAGCACAGCCCAAGCCAGAAGCTTTGATTCTCAAAATACAGATTTTTTAAAGCATCACATAATTGTTACAATTAATAAACTACAAACATATTCTCAGCAAAAAATGGTGCTATTTAGTGCTATGGAGTCCCACTAAAATAAGCTTTTTACAAAACACCTGAGTGTCCATGTTATCCAAACGATTTAGCTCCACAAATGTGAAATGTTCAAAGAAAAAATGAATTCCATTCATTTTATACATACTGTTCTCTATTTTATCCAAGTGCCTGTTGAACTGAAAACAAACTAGCACTGGGAGCTGAACTGCTTTGAGAAATTAAATGTGTAACTCTCTGCCGCAACTCAGATGATCTTAAAGGAAATAAGTCCTTCAGAGTTCTAGAAAACCACATTTTCATTTAAGGACTAAAAGAAAAAAAATCTGACAAATGCCTTAATACTTTGCTTGTTTAGTGAAAGTTCACATGAAAAATCGTAAGAGAAGGATCAGAGTGGCTGATGGCAGAACAAACACAGCTGAAAAATGTGATTTAACATTGGTTAAATCAGTGGTGGTTGGTGATTTACTGAAGAGACAATTGTTGCCTTGCTGTGGTACTGATCACATGTCACTGGCATTCCACAAACACTTTGCCAGTAGAAATCCAATTCCAGCTTTTGGCAGGGCAATTTCAAAACAGTGCAATGTATTATAAATTAATTATCTTACTATTTTCTCCCGAAACAACAGTTTCTGTATCATGGATATTTACAAAATCCTTTGTTACATTTTTGAATATTTAATCACATTTCATATCTGCCAGTGCTGTTTGACTCCAGAGGCTCCCGTTAGTACACCTGAAAGCCGGTGCAAAGTATTTGCATACAGGTTATGTGCTGTATTAATACCTGTGACATTTTTTCTGAAACCAGCAGGAGATGCAGACCAAGTTCAGCACTGCTCAGCCCCTGTCCTGGTCACCCCCATGCCAAGCTGCAGGGTGATCCATGGAATCAAACTCCTACAAACCAACATTTCAAAGGATTTGAAGCAGCAGCGAGGGAAGAACGATGGGTGAGCTCAGTGCAGAGATTTATTTTTACTGATTGAACTTAAGCAAATACAAGGAACAATTAGGAAGTGCTGTCAACTAAAGCCTGAAATCTAAGCAAGTCGCCATTCAAAGCACAGTAGGCCCTTATAAACAGTTAATCCACGCAGCTGCAGTAGTTAAAGCAAACACACTGCCCTTCACTGCGCCATCAATTACACCTTCCCAGAAAAAATTACACAAACTTTGCAGGATTTTTCAGAGAGAAGATGGATTCTTTTGGAGACTTGAGGTCAAGGCTGGACTGTTTAAAGTATATTATTAACAAATAAACATTTATTGCAAAAAAACCCTATAGGCCTTTGGGGAGGAAAATTCTGTTATTTTTGGCATCAAATGACACAAGCCATTTATGACATGAATGGCTATCACCAACAGACTGATGAAATGGCAAATGTCCCCCACTTAACTTCCCTTGGCTTCCTGAATAAAGTTTTTCAAACTCTTTTTTCCTTCTGAAATGGCAATAAACTCCATGTAATTTTGGTTTTCTCTCTGTTATAGCTATTTCGAGATCTGTAGGTGGAAAGGGTTGAAGGTACTTCCAGATGGAAGCTGAAGACTCCCCAAAGGCTGGTAAGGTGATGAAAATCACATTGTTGGATCCGGGGCAGTGGATTGCCCTTGTTTGTGTGTATTCCTGCCTGAGTGACAGCATCCAATTAGCTCTGGGACGGTTGGTGAAAAACACGAGGTTTAATTGTGGCATCACCAAATTGAACATTACAACTGCCGTCACTGAATGGACTCACTAGGCACTCAGACCAACCCCTGCCAAAGCATGAGCTGGCTTTTTAAAGAAAAAAGCCACAAACGGGACAGGCTTCAGCTCCTCAAGACAACCAGTGCTCAAGGGACATGAATGAAGCCAAGACAGCACACTTGCCTTCTCCTGCTCCCAGCCTTCCTGCAGGACTCACAGCCGAGCGAGCTGCAGGCTGCTGGCACTCAGTGCTGGGACCACAGAGCACCCTGCTCTGGCCACCAAGGATGCTGCAGTGGCCAGCACCACTGCACCCAGCCCTCCTGCCCCTCCTGCTGCTGCTTCCCTCCGTGGGGAGCTCTTCCCTCCGTGGGGAGCAGCAGCAGGATGGGAAGGACGCTGCACTGGGCAAGACTGCGCTCCCCGTAATTGCTCTGGAATCCCTGGGGATTCTCCCACGTAAAATTAATGCAGGCGCCATCATGGCTAATTTATTCTACACTCACCAAACCGTGCTGGGAACGAGCTCCAGCACGGGCTGCGAGGCGAGGCAGGGTGGAAGGAGCTGCTGGGAGCTGGACACCCCTGAGAGCTCCCCACAGCTCAGCACACCCCACAGAAATTCAGTGACCCCACAGAGGTCATGCCCACCCCTGCAGCCCCAAGCCATGGAGCAAAGCTGCTGCTGAAACACGAACTCTGCCTCCTCCGTGGAACTTTGTTCCGCACAGCTCCGGCCAGGAGCACCCAGGGCGCAGCAGGAATCCCTGGTAGAAGGATCCGCCTGTTCCTCCATTACCGAAGGAGCTGTCAGTGCTGTTAACACTTTGTGCTCCCGTCAGCTGAATCACTTGTTTGCTGCAGCTCCAAGCAGCGAGCCTGGCAGGTTCAAATGAACAACGCCGTGCACAGATGCACTGCTGCAAAGTTACGCTGGACTTCTTCCCTCAAATTGTATCACTCCATTTGTATTTTTGCACTGTTTAACCAGCCTCTCTGCTGGTGCTAATGGTCAGCTAGGGTCCCTCCACTTTGCACATCGACTCCAGTGTGAGTGGGACCTGACCCCACAGAGTTGAACTCCAGAGGGGAAACTTTCCTCATTGCCAGATGAAGCCCATACCAAGATGTAACTGTGAAGACAACTCATGATGTTAAACTGTGAGTTCTGCTTAGGGTGGGTGAAAAACTTGAGCCTGTGAAAAGCCACATCCCCAAAAGCTGCAGTGAGCAGCTCCACTGAGCCCTCACTAGACACTTGCTGTCCGGTAAATTGACCTTGCATGACACTGCAAGCTGCTGCACGCCGGGCAATTGGCTTCACTGGCACTGCTGGGGGCAAGGATTTGCTGGCTCAAGCCCCTGCCTGGGGCCTGTGAGTGGCAGTGCCAGCCCCTCTGTGCAGGGAATGTCTCTGGCTGCTGACAGCTGCTGGGGAAGGCACTGCCAGCCCTGCATGCACTCTGCATCCAGGGGGGCTCCACAGGGATGGCAGGTACTGGCTCGAGCTTGCACGTACACACACACATTCATGGAACAGATATTTACTCTGCAAACCATGATTATTAACAGTGGGGTGAGGGGGAGGATCAGCTCTTCCTCTTCTGGAAAGTCAGAAATGTTGGAAGACTCACCTGTACAGGTAACCTGCACGACCCCGCCCCACACCAGCTCCCCTGTGCCAGCTGCCAGCCCTCCACCAGAACCTTGTGAGCTACCAGCCCCACCAGCACAGCTCCAGCAACCTGAGCACATCGTTCTGCCAGGATCTCACGCCTTAGATACAGAGTTTGAGGAGAACTTGGCCTTTCTCACTAAAGAGCTTTGGCAGGTGTTGTGCCACAGCCCAAGGGTCCAGTGCCACAGAGTCCCACTGCTGGACCTGGGCTCCAGCTGCACAAGCAGAGCCCAGCACCCTGCTGAGCTCCTCTGCTGGGGACTGGAGAGCTGTCCCCATCAAACTGTCCCCTCGAACTGTCCTCATCGAAGTATCCCCATCAAACTGTCCCCATCAAACCATCCCCATCAAACTGTCCCCATCCACGGGCAGCACCACACGTGCTCCCTCACTGACACACAGGAATGCACCAGTGCCAGCTTCTAAAGAGCAGTGGTGCTTCTCTCCATCAGAGAAATCCCTGGCTGTAACCAAAATGCTCTAAAAGGATATTCATAGTTTCTTCTGCAAATTCAAACTTGCTTGTTCCCTATCATAATACTAACATGATGAAAGTAACAACTGAAAAAAGAACCACAAAAAACAACTGATGTAGACAGTTATTCTTTGTTTGGTTTGGTTTTGTTTTTGTCATCAGTGAATGGTGATTCAGGTTACACCAAGGAACAAGCATGTGAAAGTAAACTTCCTGACAGCTACCGGGAGGATTTGGTCCTCAGCATGTGCACATAAATCCCATCAGCTCTTACTGGGAGAGTGCACGTGCACTCTTGTACATTATAAATAAAACACTGATTGCAGTAAAATCAAGAGCCAAATTCCCTCCTTTGATGAGCGAGGATGGCTCTCGCTGAAGCCAATAGGAATTGCATGTTCACAAGTTCATGGCAATGTTTGCAGAGGAAAATTTTGTGCATTTTAAAGAAAATATTATATTTTGGAAACAAAAAAATGACCTCCATGACAAGTATTCTGTTTGCCTGCTACAGGAGAATCAGGGCACAAACACCTATCAAGTCCTGAAGAAATGTGCTATACCTTATTTATGCTGATATGAAGGGCGTTTAATCAATTTGTGCTGTTCTGCTGTGTTTGTGAGGAAGATCACTATAAAATTTCAAACCCAAGAAAATGACAAACTGAAATTAGTCATATTAACATAATCCCCTTACTGTAATACAATCTCAGAAAAGTCTACTTGTTCGCTGCCCACAGGCAAATAGTTTTTGAAAGGTAAAACCCCGTTCTGAGGGAGGTGATGAGCCGTGCCCCAGTGGGCCAGGCCGCTGGTGCTGGGGCAACCAGAGCCTGTGTGCCACTGCCGACCCCAGCACTGCGCCCTCCGAGCCAGGAGAGACTCACTGCTGCCTGCAGACACCTCATTTCCAGGGGTTTGCTTCAGAATGACCTGCACTGGAGCTGCACAGCACAGCACACGCCGTGCTTCTCTTCTCTTCAGCACGCCAAGAGGCCTTGGCAGCGTCGGGCGCGTGTGGGCCATGCAGGATCACGCAACGGCTACCAGGGCTGTGGGTTTTACATGCAGGAGCACAAAACAGCTACCAGGGCTGTGGGTTTTAACCACCAGAGCCTGCTTTGCAAAATGGCTGTTTTAGAGCAGCCTGCAGAGGCCCAGGAGCCTCCTGCTCCCACCCTGCTCCTGGCAGGGCCGGGGGCT
>VRYO01001183.1:4597469-4615385 GCA_009812075.1 Sialia sialis | reverse complement strand
TGGAACTGACTGCAGAGCTGGGCTGGGACTGGAACTGACTGCAGAGCTGGGCTGTGTCCCCTGCCAGCACCACCAAGCCCAGGGCTGATGGCATTTCACATTTAGCTAGACTGAATAAATAATTGGGATTGTTAGACTGGTGTTTTTTGGTCTGTGCTGGAGGACACACTAAGATTGTTGTTACCAAAGGGAGGAAAGGAATGCCAGATTGGAAAAGCCTGTCATCATGTAACTTCAACAAGAATTTTTGGGCAAAATGCTGAAATTCTTACTCAGCAAAAATCTTCAAACCAGGTTCTTAAAATGCTCTCAGGTGGCTTAAAACCATTAATATCAATAAATAAAGTTTGAGTTCCTCCAGCCTTCCCAGCAGCACAGGGCACTGTCAGTTCTGGCTGTGAGTGCAAGGGCTGGAACCCCAGTACAGGGAATGTCACTGAGGGCTCCTGGGCTGCAGCTCCAAAGGCAGCACTGAATGCCATGATGCCTGTGACAAAACCCCACTACTGTGTACAGTCTGCAGTCGCATTCAAGAAAAGACTGAGTAAAAGTGCCACGAGACAAACAGCTGAATTTCTCCTTTTATTTTCACTTTGGAACAGTATTTTGAGACAATATTTTGGAGAATTTATTTAAAAACCTTTGAACTGAAGCAGCCAGTGTCAACCAGTTCCCTCCACTATGGTCCCCTCCTCCCAGCACGGGGCAGGTACTCCAAGGTAAAACTTGCTCTACTTATGTTAAACTGATAGTGCAAGTAGAGAAGTCTTTTCCCTTTTGGTTTAAATGAATCCTTGCCACTTAAGTTCATGTTTATTTTTATAATATGGACTCTCTGTCATTTATTGCTCCCAGAGCGACTCCAAATACCACGCTGGTTATGAGTGAACCTGGGAATATACTTCTGAATTGCTTGTGATTTATCCTGGTTCTGATCACGTAATAGCACAGCTCTTCTGAAGCCTCTTCAAGGCCATTAATTATTAATTTCTGTACTTTATGTGGCACCACGTGACACTTACTGTGGCTGTGGGTAGGAATTACTGTCTGTGCTCCCCAGTAACAGCACTGTCATTGGGAATTTCGTATTTCAGGCAAGATGCTGAGTGGCGTTGGAAGAACTTTAGCCCATCCCCAGCAAGCAGATACATGCTTTAAAACAAGAGCCTTTGCAGGATGAGGGTGCTGGGGAATGCAGAGCCCAAGGGGAAGGTGAGACCAGCTGAAGACACACGGCAGAAGCAGATGGACTTGCTGTGCAAATGTGCAGAGCTTCCACCTTCCCAGGGGCCTCAAACCCATCTCTGACTAAAGCTATTGCCACAGCAGGATGACCCAAGCAAGTTTTCATTCCCCAGTGCCAGCTGCCCACAGCTCTAACCTCATCTAACTCCTTGGAGAAGCCAACAATCCAATGACGAGACAGAGCCTGAGCGTGTCCTGTGCCCACCTGTGCCGGTGGCATCTCCCACGTGCCCATACAACAGAGAGGAGCAGCGCAGAGTGCTGTGCCAAAACGCATCTGTGCCCCTGTCCTGCTCTGCCTGGTGCAGCCAGGTTCCCCTGGAGTCAGAGATTCCCCACCCTGGCTGTGCATTCTGCCAGGGGCTGTGGGACCAGAGCCCTGCACCAAGGATGTGCACAAGTGGGTCCATGCCCAGGACCTTCAGCTGCCACCAGAGAAGAGCCTTCCCTCCCCCCTTCCTCCTCAGTTACTAAATCTGTTTAAACTAGGGGAGAGGGGTGAGGAAGTGAGACCTTTTGGAGAAGTCACATAGAGTTTGTTTTCCTTGGGGGTTTATATCAACACTGGTCTTGACATTTTGCCTCTTATTATGTGTGGCTCTTTAAAAGGTGAAATAATATTTTCTTTTGCTTGAGAAAAGGACAAAGTTCAGACAAGGCGCTCAACCCCAAATCATTTTCTTCTTTCCCAACAGTTTACACATTGTGTATGCTATGGTTCTGCATAAAGCACACAGGAGAGGGGCAGGGAGAGCCAGCTGCCCGCCTGCCCCTGGCACCCTGCCCGGGCAGGAGGCACACAGGAGCCTGCCCAGAGAGCAGGGACTGATCCAGCAGTCAGAACCTGGTCCCAGCTGGCAGGAGCCATGGCCAGCACAGCCACCCTGTGACCCTGCACTGGGGAGGGGGCCAGCAGCTGTGCCCAGCCCTTCTGCCCCATTCTGGCAGAGACGTCAGGCATGAAACTCCTGCTCCTCACCAGGAGTCCCGGATCAGCGATAACCCTACCTCACCCATACTGATATTTATTTAGGGTCGATCTAACTCATGGCTCTTCCTGGGTTTTCAGTGGATCATGTCTTCCAAACCTGCTGGGAGCTCACCAGTGCTGATTGTGGAAATAATGTGTTTTAAATGCTGGAAAACTGGGGTTGATTCTTGGTAGAATGAAGTTGCAGTTCGTTTTTGGATTAGCCAAAGTTTGCCACTTCTGCTGCTCTTTGCAATATTTTTACGTAGATTTCATGAAAGGTGATAGAATTTGGGATTGATCACGTTCAGTAGAAAGTAAATATAATACTAAGTTGTAATATACTAATTACTATAGACATAGATAATGGGGTTATAAGCAGAGTAAATCACGTATTTGCAGAATTATTTTACCCCAACATTTAATTGCAACCTAATAAAACTGCATCATGTAAAACCGAGTGAAAACAGATCTAAATAATAATCTGCAAACTTCTGATAGTAAAATGTCATTTTTCTGTAACACATGCATTTCTATTTTAGGCAGGTTTTTTCAGTGTTCTCTTTAGAAACATGTTTTGCAGACAAATAGTCTTCAAGCAATATTAGCCCGTAAAGCACGTATCAACAAAGAGTTTGCAAATGTCTCTTGGAGTCACACAACTGCTGGTGATAAGGAATCAGCTCTGGGCCACAGCACGCTCTGGTGGGATGGAGAGGTCACCCACGGTGATGTAACCTGCCCAGCTCGGAGGCACTGACGCTCCAGCAGTACCTCAAAGCAGCTGTTCAAATGCTGTAGGACATGCCAGGGACCTCTGACCCCCAGGTGAAGAGGGAATGAAGGCAAATCACAATTCCCCAATTATTTGGAGGTGAAATGTGACACTGGAGTTAGTGCTCACCAATCAGGTTAACAAGTTAGCTGAAACTTTATCTTTCTGTACTTAAATTACTGGGAAATCATCTTGCTGCCCCGATGGAAGAGATACCCATGTCCCCTGCTCACCCAGGGGCTGCGGGTCGGCCACTGTCCCGGACCAGCCCTGCAGCTGTGGCTGCCTTGGGATGCTCCTGCTGCCCTCAGCCTCCAGCCCAGCTCAACCTCACCCTGCTCACCCTGCTGCCTCCCACACCAAGCCCCTCTGCTCCCCAAGCCACCTGAGCTACCGTGGCTAGCAGATGTGTCCTGCTTGCTGCCAAGAGAGAGAATCACGAGAGGCCAGGAGCTCTCCCCAGGCCCAGCACGTCCACACTGGGGCTGCAGGGTGTCCAGCTGTGCTCAGGGTGTGTCCAGCACACACATCCAGCTGTGCTCAGGGTGTGTCCAGCACACACATCCAGCTGTGCTCAGGGTGTGCTGCCCCAGTGTCCAGCACAGCTCTGGGTGGCTCCAGAGCTGAGCCAGGCCCTGGTGAGCACAGCCTGCCCCAGAGCCCAGCCCAGCAGAGCTGCACTGGCACACCACGGGTCTGCAGACCCCTCTGTCCCCAGTAGCTGCTCAGGGCCCTGTCAGAGCTGTGATGGCATTCTGCTGCAAGGCTGATGCTTCTCTGAGTTTAATAGCTTATGATAAATATGGTGCATGCTGTCAGGGTAAGATTTATCCTTTCCTTTCATTCTACCAGCTGTCAAACATGTTTGATTTTTCTCAAGCTTTGAGTGTTGTAGGAATTTAGCCAATAAATACAACTGATGATGATTTTCACTTTAGTTTCAAGCATCTGCCATTCATAATGAAGCCCGATTAAAAATGTAAGAAGAGTATTTTTAGTTTTAAAATGTGTCAGCCTTGCTGCAAAAGATAGTGTAAGGCGTGAGTAATTAATTTTTTTGAAAATCAAGGTATATCAAACTCCATAAAGCAAATGTAGGAATTTCCCCCAGAGCTCTGCCTTGGCTGGGATGATTCTGGTGTGCAGAGCATGGTGTCACAGCTGTGCTCCTTTGGCTCTCACTGAACTTCTGTGCTTTATTGTGTCTTAGTGGCAGTGAGTTACAAGTTAGAGACTCCCTGCCCTGTGAATGACTTCAGCACAGGGTCAGAGCCTGCACACCCTTCAGAAAGCAACGGGGAAAATGCAGGATCAGCTCTCCAGGTGGTGGCAGGAGCAGACAGCACTGCTGAAATTCAGATTTCTCTCTCCCCGTGAGGTTCAGTGGCTGCTGTCCCTGCTGTGGAGCTGTGCAGATGCAGTTTTGCATGGCACAGCACCTGTCAGCACCAGCTGCACACCAGCCCGTGTGCTGCCAGGGGAGCCCTCCCCGAGCCCTGGTGACATGTCCCACTGCAGCACTGCATCGTCCCTCCAGCCCCAGGGGCACAGGGCAGGGGTTCAGCAGGGCTTTCCTACAAACTGCACAGGCAGGAGGCTTGGTCACACAGCAGGGACTGACCCTCCCTCCGGCCACGAGCCAGTGGGCACCCATGGGGACACAGGAGATGCTGGGACAAGCAGAGGGAGGTGACAGCTGCAGCCTGAAGCTGGTGCCTGTCTCACTGCTAACTCCTGAGCATTCAGTGTATGGAGATGCAGACAAGGATGGTTTTAGGAATTGCTTTTACCCACATTAACCACCTCTAATCTCTTGGAAGGAATTGACATTGACAGGACTGAACTGTCTGATAATAAATTAATCAAGATATTAATGATCATCAGCTTCTCTGTGTATTACTTGGCAAAATCACTACAGGTCTTCCTATTAGCTGGAGCTGCTATCCATTTAGGGCTAGCTTTGAAATTTTATCTTTCCATCTTGTTTTCTGTTTCCTCCCTTTTTCTCCCCGTTTTTTTTTTTTTCAGAGACCTCATCTGTTTGCCAGCATTCTCTGATCAACATCTCTCATGTGTTTCCCATTAGGGCTATGATGTGTCTAGCCATTTTACTTCTCCTGCCCTTTTAAGTGGTGTCAGTCTTTATGCTTTGCTACTAGTTGCCTTTTATCTCTGCAGTCTCCAATTCTCGGCGCACATCATTACCTAACTCTTGAACTATCTTTTTCTTACTTGCTATGACAAATCTCGGGGGCTGTGGCAAGCCCTCGCAGGATGTGGATAACGATGCCTGACAGCAGAGGTGGCTTCCCAGGAAAAAACCAAAGTCCCAGTTTTTGTGGCCTCCTGCACGGGGCTGCAGTTCTGCCTCCCACACACCTGTGCTGTCACTGCCAGTCCCAGAGACCCAAAAACCTCTGCAAACATCTGGAGCACCTCAAGCACTCAGGGGCTCACCAGGATTCACAAACACTGAGTGCAGGCACAGAGCTGCTCTTTTTCTGGCCGGGAGAAAATCTACCAACTACTCCTTGACAAAAGCCAAAGCTTTCTGTTTTTGCAAGAACAAGAGAAAGTGAAGCAGAAGGCAGCAGACAATCCCTTTGCATGGCAAGTGCTCCTGAGCGTGCCATGCCTCTGGCATTCCTCACACGCTGCCATGGGAAGGGCGGCACAGTGACACCAACAGCACAAGAAATCACAAGACAGTCCTCATTTTTCAAGTGCAAAGTGAGTGATAAGTGTTTAAGAATTCAGCCCCGTATTCTGAACCAGAAAGGTGTTCCAGCTCAGTTTTCCAGGGGTATGAAAAGGATTTCCTGCAGTGTGGTTCATTCAACTCACTTTTCATAAGCTAGTTTTCAACAACATCATCCAAAAGCCATTAGTTTCCTTGTATGTATCATGCAGGGTTATTTAGTAGGTCAGGAGGAAAATTTAAATGGACAGGTGCTTTAAATTACAAGATGGTGGAGGTGGTTAATAAAAAAATACTAGAAAACATTGGTAACCTTATTTCGGGCTTGAAGTGGGTTCTTTAACTGATGGGAAAATGGCTTGTAGAAACACTGAGACCTGTCAGAAGTGGTGGTTTCAAAATGCATTCAGGAAATCAAGCTGCTCCCCAGAGATCAGTGCACGCTTCCCAGACATTATGCACCTTTAAAACTATTTATTTCCTCTTGGATATTTGCACTGTGGGTGCAATTAATTATATCGTGCAAATGTCCTGTGTGTGTGACAGAGAGAAACCTCAGAACACTTGTATTTCTTGTCACAACCTGCAAGGTGTGAGAACCACGAGGGGCTGCCCACAGGTACCGAGCTGGGGAGAGGCTGAGCAGAGGGAAGAGGAGGTGGCTGCAGCTGAGGGAGCTCTGGTGTGGCTGCAGCTCATGAGCACTGCCCAGAGCCCACCTGTAGCCAGGCTGTGGAGCACAGACCTGCAAGAGGCTTCCTGCAGCTGAGCAGCTGTGCTGTGTGCTGGCATCAGCCTTCCCCTGACCCTGGAAACACCTCAGCAGTGCCCAGAGTGCAGACACAGCACTCACAGCATCACAGAATCACAGCATCACAGAATCACAGCATCACAGAATCACAGAATCACAGAATCACTGCGTTGGGAGAGACCTTCAAGATCATCAAGTCCAACCCAGCCCTAATGTCTCCACTAGACCATGGCACCAATGCCACATCCAGTCTTTTCTTGAACACATCCAGGAATGGTGACTCCACCACCTGCCTGGGCAGACCATTCCAGCACTTTATCCCTCTTTCTGTGAAAAACTTATTCCCAATATCCAACCTGTATCTCCCCTGGCACAGCGTGAGGCTGTCCTCTCGTTCTGTCAGTGCTGCCCGCTGCACTCAGAGCCCAGGCCAGGGCTCCTGCAGCACCCTGGGCTCCTGCACTCACAGCTGCACTGCTGCCAGCCGGCCACCTGCCCAGAGACAGCCACAGCCGTGCCAGGGCTGAGCAGGGGGTGGCACAGCACGCAGGAGATGGTCACACCCAGTCCCACCACCAAACTAGCACTGTCATCACCCACAGGTCCTGCTGGTGTCAGCAAGACAGCTCAGAGGGAAAGGAACAGCACAATGGAGGAAAGAGTCACAAGAAGGATTTAAGAGGGAGATGAGGAGGATTTAATTATTTGGTACATTAGAGGCCATTTATTGAGATGTCTGCTGAAAGATGAGTGGTGTAATGGATTCATGTATGCAGCATGTGAGAAGGGTGAGTCTGGTTTGTATAAACATTCCCCAGCATCACCACATCTTATCTGATTTCTTTGACTTGGAGATCATGCAGGAAATCTGATGGGAGTCAACTGTTTTCCAAGATGCTTGATACTTCTTAATTATTCCAGGTTGGAAGCATGTCAGCAGCTGCAGCAGAGAAGCTTTGCTATCTATTAATTCCTGGCCAAGATCAGACTCTTCCCCTGCTGCTGAAGCTCAGGGCACAGGAGAAAGGCAATTAAGCTGCAGGAGAAGGATCCTCAGTGCAGTGGGCAGCAAGAGGAACAGACAGAACGCTGAGGGCACGACTGGCAGCCAGAGCTCCAGGGGCTGGGCTGCCTCTCCGGGTCCCTGCCTGCCCTGCCCCTGCCAGCACCGGGCACAGCAGCGCTCCCGGGGCAGGAGCCAGAGCAGCAGCACACACCCCTGGGGTGCTCCCAGAGGTGATTCCTGGGGCTGTGAAAGAGGCAGAGTGCACAAGGGCACAGAGAAGGGAACCACAGGAAACAGAAGGAGCAAATCTCCCAAGTTTTTCTGGCTGGCACACCCTGCTGATGCAGCTCAGATGATGGTGTGCAGCCAATATTTGGGCAAGAGGGTGACGTGAGTGTGGGAGCCCCAGAACGGGCTGCCTGCTCTGTGCCTCATCAGCCCACTCATCCTCGGGCACTGCTTGAGGCAACATGACTCGCAGTGGAAATTCCAAGGTTTTTTCTTTTCCTCAGCATCTTTCCCCATGTGCATAGTTGGCATGCCAGGGGATGAGCTGCTCTGCCCAGATGCTTTCCTGATGGTTTGGCTCCCAGACAGGAAAAGATTGAAGAGCATGTACCAATGCACAATGAAATCACGAGAACAGACTGCTGCAGGAGCAGGTGATGCTTCGGGCTGGATCTGCAAAATATCATGTATGTGCACTGTGCTCTGGCACAGCACATCCAGTCTGCTTTCCTTTCCAGCACGGAATGGAGGAAGAATCCTGGGATGCCTTCTCTCCCTGCAGTGCAGCACACATGCCACGATGCAGGAGCATGTAAGGTGGAAACCGATTTTACACACTATCAAAAGAGAGTGTAAAATACACCTGTTGTACCCAGGAAAGAAACATTTCAGTCAATCATGGTGGGGCAGATCTCTCTATCGCCTGGTCCTTCGGGTCCTGGGGACATCGGGAATCTGTCTGAAATCTGAACAGAGTCAGGTTGTGAGAAGTGCTGTGACAGGAGGAGTGGGAGCTCACTGCCATTCTATGATTTCTGTGGACCACTTTAGAAACCAAACGTAGATATTTTATCCGTAATAGAAACCTACAGAATGAGCAGAGATGGTTGAGATGGGCAGAGTTTGGATTTCACAGCACAGGTTTTTAGCACTGGAGGCTCAGGTGCAGTAGCAGACCCACACAGCACTGTTAACCCCCTGAGTGCCATGGGGCTGCGGAGCCCTCCTGCATTCCCTGGCCATGGGCTGTGGGTGCCAGCACCTCAAAGTTCCCTTGAAACAGGACAGGATTAAACCAGGGGAGACTTCACGTGCGCAGGCAGTGCCCAGAGCAGCATCCCCAGTGCTTCAGAACAAACTAACATAGGACACACACCTGTTCTGAATGTTTGGGGCAGCTCTTTAGCATGCTTGCAGTGTTTCTACCACTGAGCCACAGCTTCCTTCTCAGAGGAAAATAAAAGTATCAGATATTTCTCTGACTGAAACAAGCTTAAAAAACCCAAGTTCTCCCTTTCCACTCTAGTAAAGGAGCCTTAAATAGGAGAAAGGACATGAAATAGTAGCTGCTACTTCCCTGATTGTTAAAAGCAAACAATCAATAGAAATGTATTTTTTCACCATAGTTTTCCTCATGAAAAATGGAAAAATATGAGAAAGAGTCCTCCTTGAATTTTCTAATTTTCTCTCTTCTCTTTCTCCCCTGAGCCCTTGACCTGGAAAGGTTTTTGTGCAGCGGGTGCAGGGGCAGGTGCCTCTGAAAAATGAGAAGAAAGCAGCCAGACACCTGTTGAGCTGAGAGCACTTTTTAACCCGAGAAAGCAGCTTTTGTACAAGACACCACCTTGTCTTTCTTATTCCAGGAGTTAAAAAACACACCTATGAAATGTTCTATTAAACGGATTAAGAGGAATTCACTTCAGTAACACTTGATGAGAGCAAATCTTGCAGTGTTAAGGTGTTTAGGTGTGAATTTCCTCTTCTCTTGATGACTTTTTCTTGTTTGCAAGCAGAGTCCAGGCCTGTGCTGAGCTGACACAGGACACTGGAGAAATGTCACCTGCCTGGTGCCACAGGCTGCAGAAGCCAGCCTGGGGCAGAGAACATCACAGATCCTCCAGGAAGACTGATCCTCAATCTGGTTCTCAGTCTTTCGTGTTCAAGAAAGCACCAGACACAGCAACTGAGAGCCCTCAGAGTTGGTTTTGTGTTCCAAGTAAAGAAAACTCCAAAATTACAAAGAAGGGTCAGGTAAAATCAGTGAATTTTGCCTGGTTCCCATACAAAACCTCCCAGCCACTTGGGTCACGCCAAACCTCACACAGGTTCACCACGAGCTCACCTGGTTTCCAGTTTCACTGGCAATGTTCTGCACAGCTTTACAGGAATCCCAATTAAACCCAGAGGGAATCCCTTGTGAAGCCCAAGTTATAATGCTTCTACATTCTGCCTTTTTTAGGACTATACCCAAACAACTGCCAAGTTGAGGCACCTCTGAGCATTGAAAACACTTCAATTATTTAAGGGTACACACACAGTAGAGAGTCAATTAAAATCACTGACGTGCTGGGTTTTTGGAGCTGTGTTTCCATTTGGAAACAATTCAGCCCAAATTCTAGCAAAGCCCTACAGAGCATATTGAACTGATTTAAGGAGTTTGCATCCAAAAAATTTGAAATTTAAACAATGAAAAAAAGAGGTTAAAAGGTGCATTAAGGGTTGTTTATAAACCATGGCCTCAAATGTTAAGCAAACATGCTGCCTTGGCTGTTGGCAGGAGGGAGCCCAGGGCCAGCAGGGAGCAGTGAGCGTGCCCTGGCGCTGCCACAGGGACACAGAGCTGCGGGCACGGACACAGGGCTGGCACCCAGCAGCTCCAGTGGGCACTGCCAGGCAGCCCCTGTCCATCAGAGGGGCCAGACATCACCATGTCTGTCCCCATGTGTGTCCCCATGTCTGTCCCCATGTCCCCCAGGACAGCTGAGAGCCCCACTGTGACCTCAGCCTGCAGGGACACTTCTTCACAAACAAAACTCTTCTGCTCTTCTTTAACATTTCATTTCCAGACTAGCTCCAAGCCAGCTCCACAGAGACCAAGCCTGGGCCCAAGGGATAAAGCAGCACACCTAAACAGCACTTTGCTCCTTGCGTGCACTAACCAAAAATTTAAGGGATCTGCTTTCATCTGACTGAAAGCAACAATTTCCTATGAAACATCTCTAGCCCTGAGGGTGCTCTGTGTGTCTGTGCCCCTCCCCATCAATATTCTTCTGCCTGCACAAATGGAAAAAATTGGGGCAGCCCCTAGGCAAGTAATACTTCTCTAAAGGTTTCTCTCAAAATAAAACAAAAAACAAAACGATAAAAAAATCCCTAGTGGCTGTTGCAGACTGTATGCAAAACCCCTAGACTTCCCAGAACTACTTCAAATTCCAGATTCCCTGGGGAAATGGGCCTTGTTTTATAACAAGTGCAGGAGCTGCTGACTCCAAAGGGGTGGAGGCACAGAAATGAGCTTTGGGGGAATTCACCCACGGGCTGTGATGGGGAGAGAAGCTGTAACAGACCTGCCTGGAACCGGTGCCATGTGCACAGCATTCTCCAGCTCCCAGGGCTGTGCCAGCATGAGGACAGAGGGAAAAACTCTCTTGGAACAGGAGGTGCCCGAGCCAAGCCCCAAAGCCCTGGGCTCTGAACTGACAGCAGCTGTGGCCACAGAGCCACCGTGTCCTGCTGCTGGGGACACTGCTGCCCAGGGACAGGGACATCCTGCTGTGTGGGACAGCCTGGGCAGTCTGTCTGTCCCATCCTGGGCTGTCTATCCCATCCTGGGCTGTCTGTCCCATCCTGGGCAGTCTGTCCCATCCCAGGCTGTCTTTCCCATCCCGGGCTGTCTGTCCCATCCTGGGCAGTCTGTCCCATCCTGAGCTGTCTGTCCCACCCTGGGCAGTCCATCCCCCCTAACCCATCACAGACTGCAGCTCTCGGCTCTTTAATCTGCTGCCTCACTCCTCGCTGTTATTTACAGCTGCCTAAAGCACCTCTTGAGCATTGCCTGTAAAAGGCCTGGGTGCTTTTTGATCATGCCATGAATCTTTTCCTCACAGACTTCTCCTGGGCCCACACAGTTTTCCTGAGGAGCCGCACACACTCCTGCTCCCTTCAGAGGAGGAATGAGGATTACAGAGCTATAAAAGCGGAAGGAGGCTGCTTGGCAGAGCATTCCTTGAGATTTGCCAGCCTAAGCACACAGATGTTTCTCAGATGGGTGAATTTGGAGATGAAGATCTACGTGGCATCTGTCAAAGGGCTGTTGTTTCTGATCTGTGACAAACACTGTGCAGGATCCTGCCTGTTCTGCCAGGCGAAGGCTGCACACAGCAGATCTACCCATCACTGATGCTAATCCCCAGTAATTTATGAACTTTCTTGTGCACACTCGTTTGTACCTCATAATTCTCTTGTCCATAATGAAAAATTGTCTCTGGTTGCAGTTGTCCTCCCAGAGCCAAGGAGCTGCAGTTGCACCCAAATGCTTTTTGGATGAGGGACCACTCTTTGACTACCCTGAGACACAGGAACAAGCCCTGTGGGCAGAGACACTCCTGGAGCTGCAAGAGCTTCCTCTGCAGTTCTGCTCTCTGACAGCAGCACAGGGCAGGGTGCTGGCAGCACGCCCCAGTGCAGCTGCTGCAGGGAATGCAGCTCCTCAGCCTCCAGCCAATCCCAAAATGAATTCCTCGTGAGGTCTCTCACCTCAGCTCACACCTGGGGCTCTCACCACCCCTGCTCGGGGCTGCCCAGGCACTCAGGGTCTCCACCCCATCACTGCCAAGAGATCTCAGGATTGTTTACCTTGGGAAAGCTCTCTGAGACCATCGAGTCCCATTGTTCCCCAGCACTGCCAAGGCCACCACTGACCCTGTCCCCAGGTGCCACATCTGTGTGACTTCTAAATCCCTCCAGGGGTGGGGATTCCACCGCTGCCCCGGGCACCTTGTGGCTGGTGATCCACCCTTCCTGTGAGGACATTTTCCCTGTCTCTCCTGAAGTCCTGCTGGCCGGGCAGTGCCAGGGCTCTCCTCGTGCCCAGAGCTGCCCAAGAGCCTCACATAGCCCAGCAGAGCTGCACACACAGGAGCCTCCTGCCCCGAGCAGGACCAGGCTGGGGACACAGGAGGTGAAAAGGATCTACAAACACCAGAACGCTTTTCTCACTGTGAATCCCAAACCATAACTCTTCACTTCGGAGTTTCTAATAAAAACCCAACTGCAAAGTGCTTACAATTGGTGTAAAAATCTGTAAATCACAAAAGAAAGAGAAAAGAACTAGGCTAGGTTCTTGAGGAGTCATGAGTAATGGATTGTCAGCCTCAGTTCAGACCAGTGCTAAAATTCTTTTTAACTAATGCATTAACTCTTTCACTGCTCCTGTAGATAAAAGCATTGAGGTCACAAGATGTTACAACTTCCACATCCTGCTCCAATTCATCCAGAAATATTGTAGGTGCTTGTGGGACCCCTTCTGCAGAGGGAGATTTTACATTCAAGGTTGCTGAGAACATTAATTAATTGTTAGAGTATTGCAGAAGACACAGGGAACTCACATCCCTATGTAAAAAATATCTGCAAAAGACATCAAATAAAGAAGACACAATAAAGGGAAAGGAATTACTGGTAATTTCTCATAACAAGACTCAGGTCTGTCTTCCACTGCCAGACACAGGTGTCCCAGGGCAGGTGTGTCCCAGTGTCACACTCACGTGTCCCAGTGTCACTCTCAGGTGTCTCAGTGTCACTCAGATGTGTCCCAGTGTCACTCTCAGGTGTCCCAGTGTCACACTCAGGTATCCCAGTGTCACTCAGGTGTGTCTCAGTGTCACACTCACGTGTCCCAGTGTCACTCTCAGGTGTGTCCCAGTGTCACTCAGGTGTGTCCCAGTGTCACACTCACGTGTCCCAGAGTCACACTCACGTGTGTCCCAGTGTCACTCAGTTGTCCCAGTGTCACACTCAGGTGTCCAATGTCACTCAGGTGTGTCCCAGTGTCACTCAGATGTGTCCCAGTGTCACTCAGGTGTCCCAGTGTCACTCAGGTGTGTCCCAGTGTCACACTCAGGTGTGTCCCAGTGTCACTCAGGTGTGTCCCAGTGTCACTCAGGTGTCCCAGTGTCACTCAGGTCCCCCCAGCGCAGCAGCTCCGCACGGCGCCCCCGCTCGCCCCCTGGCGGCCGCGCCGGGACACGCGGGAGGTGCCGGGAACGGGGAGGGGACGCGGAAAGGGGGACACGGGGCGGGGACAGCGGGACAGGGCACGGACACGGACAGAGCACGGACACGGGGGGGGACACAGAAAGGGGGACACGGGGCGGGGACAGCGGGACAGGGCACGGACACGGACACGGCGTGGACAAGCGGGACAGGACACGGGCACCCCGCTCCCCGCGGGGCAGGCCCGGCGCACTGCAGCCCTGAGCGGGCAGGACGCGCTCCACAGCATCACCTGTGAGCAGCTAAGGACGAGAGCATCAGTGCACCACGGGGATGATGGTGGTGACGATGACTGAATGACGCGTGAAGATTGGTGAAAGGAAACCCCGAGACGCGGCAGCTCACAAGTGTAGCGTCTGCAGCGAGATCCCTACAGCTCGTGTGGAAGTGACAGTGTCACACCTGCCCGTGACAATGTTACACCTGCCTGTGACAGTGCCACACCTGCCCGTGGCAGTGCCACATCTGCCCGTGACAATGTTACACCTGCCCGTGACAGTGCCACATCTGCCTGTGACAGTGTTTGTCACACCTGCCAGTGACAGTGCCACACTGCCCGTGACAGTGCCACACCTGCAGCATCACTGCCATCCTACTGAAGCTGTGCTGTTGATCACGAGGGGCAGGTACAGAAATCTTCCAAGCCGTTTTTTCCTACAGATCCATCTGGGAAGCACCTCGGAACCCTCACCCCTGTGGCCGCTGCAGTTCAGCCACCCTCACGGTCTGTTCAATTTAGCACAGATGATATTTCAGGTTGGACACCAACAGCTAACACAGGACTCCCAGAAACATCAGACATGCGTACCCAAACTGATTAAATATTCCAAAATAAACGGCAAGTGTCAGGAGCTGCCAGTGCAGCTGACCCAGCCCGGTTTTTCCTCTCCAGTGATGCATTGGTCATTCTGATTTGTTGTGATGTTCATTAGCACCTGGGGAATTCGTTACTGAACACACACAGGTCACCTCCACTGCAGCTACTGGAGGAACAGGCACTTCTGCACGCAGCCACGCATTTCACAGCTGCAGTGACATCAGCAAGGGCACCCTTGGATCAGACGTAAAACCGAAAAGCCCAGGCAAGCTCAGATGCTGCACTTGTGAGCAACTTCCACAAATAGTTTTGGCAGAGCTGGATATTAAAACCTGTGAGCTTGTTTGGTCAGAGTCAAGTCATAAACCACAATATTCAATCACATTGGAATGCGAGGGCTGCAGCGAGGGGCAGTGCCTCTGCTCTGCCGTGCCCCTGCAACAGCTGCTCACACAAACCTTCCTCAAAGCCTCGAGAAAAAGCAAACTCTGATGCAGAGAAAACACAAAACAATATCGCAAAGGGCAGCAATGACCAAAAACTAATCATCGTGACACTTCAGCCCGCAGGAGCGAAGAACAAGGGACCTGTTGCTGAGAGGCAAAGGGCAGCTGGGCTAAATTAGCCAAGCAAGTTTGAGTCTGGATAGTGTCGTTAGGAGAAAAGCAGAACTATGCCATAAACTCTAATGAATGCATTAATGGATGGCTTGTGCCTCTCAAAAGGGGAAAAAACGGTTTAAATAAAGTTATTAACACAGCCCACCTGTGTTTGGCTCTTGGACTATGTTGCTTAAATAGGCCATTAACTCTTGGAGTAACTAATCTTGAAAGTGAATATGGCCTTTCTGAAGTAGACATTTAACTACATTCATATAATTCAATTAGATGGAGCATTCTCAGTCCAAAGCAGTGCTCCTGCTTTCATCTCTAATAATGGTAAAGAGCAAACTTCATTAATATGGTGCTAAAAAAAAGAATGGCAACCAAAAATAAATTCCTGGGACGGAACCCTAAAATACAACATGTAATTTCAGTAATACGAGTTTGCATTATTGTAATACAAAATTTTAATGTTGCATTTAATTCTAAAATGAGCTATAAGAATGATCTGAGTTTTAGGGCCCTGCCTTAAACCCACAGAGGAAAACAATTGATTAAAAAAAAAAAATCTTATCGATCGAAAGTTTCTTTTAAGAGCACCAGAGCTCACATCAGTTCATAGACAATGCCTTCTTGGCTTGGGTTTTGGGAGAGGATGAGGAAGAAAAAACCCAAATTTTAGCCTGTAGAAGTTCATCCAGTTAGTAAATAGTTAAAGCAAATTCATTAGGAAACAGGAATTTTATAGATTTAGTTAAAGGTTTCTTCCTATTTATGTCACTGAGAAATGATAAAATTCCTTTTATCACTCTACAACTTGTTAATGTTTTACCCCAGGACCACTTCATCTGTAATAAACATCTTAACAAAATATGCATCCCTAGGGAGGAACCGTTAATTTCCTCAAGGCCTCACACATGTAACAGGGTTTTATTGCATGCAGGTGCTTTGTGAAATTGCATCGACTTGTAATAAACGTCCAGTAAAGAGCAGGTAGCACCTACAAGGGGGAAGTGTTTGTGCACCTGTCTGAGGAGAGGCTGAGCACACCCCGGACCCTCCGGGCTCCCAGAACGGCCGGGCTCCCACTCGGGCATGCAGGGAAACGCTTTGTCCTGCCTGTGTCTGACCCGTGGAGCCGAACTCCAGATCTGTAGCAAATAGATTCACTGCAGCAGAAATTGCAGTGAATGAAAAGCATGAGAAAGGACAGGGAACGGAGCGGGGCATCTCCTTTTCCTCAGTAGGGACTTACCTGGGTAAGGCATTTCATGGAACTAATGTATGTTATTAATATTTGTTATTAACCTGTTTAGAATTGAGCAAAAACAGAGTTTGCCTTAATTCTTACCAGTCATATCGTATCTTAGATTTTTCAGTGAGGATAGCTTTGGAAATTATTTTTAATCCATCTGAACAGAGCTGTATCTGTGGTTTCCCAAGGATGCTGACTGCAGAGGACTCTTGTGCTCATCGCAGGAATTAACAGGAGTGAAACCTGCAGCTGCAGCAGCAGCAGCGTGAGTGCTGCAACTGTTTGCTGTTCCAGCAGCTGCTTTGGCCAGTTCCCTGTGCTCTCTCCAGAGCCAGGAGTTTATGTTCTGTGTCGCTATTCATGGCAATACAGCAGAGTTTGTGTCTGTGAGGAGTTTCTGAGTTTAGTTTCAAAATCCAGAACTTATGCAAGTTCTTCAGTAAAATCTCTTTGTATTTCCTTCCTTCCTCTCCCACACTTTTTTCTTTTTTCTCCTCTCCCTTTTCTAAATGTGGTTTTCAAGTATCGAGGCAAAATCACAGCCAGAAGCCGAACAAACAGCTCTGGATACCTCAGGCAGCTCAGTCAGAAATCTCCAGGATGAGCTGGGATCACGCTGGTGGGAAACCCCTCGGTGTCTCTTGTGCAGCACCTCAACCCCCCAGCCAGCCCAGGCTGGAAACCTGGGCAAGCTGCTTCAAAACCTCCTGCGACATTTTACAGTTCAGGTTTAGTCAGAATTTTTACCCAAGTGCATGCGAGATCGCTTAATCTTTAAGAAGCCTATCACCAAAACACCCAGATGCTTTTTCATTACAAATTTGGGCATTTTTTAAACACTGTAACTTTACGCAAAACTAAGAATTTAAATGTTTTACCCAGCCCAGACTAAAGGATATTCACTCAATCCAGAGCATGACCTGAAATATTTATTAATGGCTGTTGGAATTGGAGATGTATTTTAGTGCATGTGTAATTTAAAAACCCCACCTTTTCCCCAACACTTTTCTAAGCTGGGTACATAACGTAAAAACTCAGCTGTGATGTTATTGAAGTCAAGAATTATAACAAACGAAATTGAAGTGAATACTGACTTCTTGTGGGGGTGCTGAGGAGGTGAGTAATATTCTGATTACTGAGGAAGAAAAATATTCCTATAACAATGTGTGAAAGAGAAATTTAGAATCCTATGTGGATAAATAATAAATACTAGGGGAAAAAAAATGAACAAAACACGAATTCAAGAGCAAAGACTGAAATGGTGAATTCTAAAGAAAACCTCCCCGAATCTTAAAAAGCTACAATAAGTAACCTCACACCTGAGCTAGAAACAAAGAGCCCGCAAAAGCCAGGAAAGCGTTTCAGGACATCGGTGACCCCCGGAGGCTCCGGGGCTCAGCCCGGCTCTGACCCTGCCGGAACAGCGGCTGATGGATGGAGCCGGCACCGGGCTGGGCATCGCGGCTGCGGGGGCTCGGGGGGCTCGGGGGGATGGCAGGGGACTCAGAGGGGATGGCA
>VRYO01001183.1:4583154-4596469 GCA_009812075.1 Sialia sialis | reverse complement strand
TCCCCTCTGTCCAGCCCCATTCCTGTCCCCTGAGCCGTGCCCTGTGCCGAAGCACAAACAGGCAGCAGCACTTCACAGAAGCAAAAAAGCTTTTCCTTGTGAGCAGCTTTCCCCCAGAAGAAACATTTATTTATTGATGTGTGTGTCTCTGGGTGCCAGCACAGCTCCTCCAGGCTCGCCCTTCACTGTCCCTGCTGTCCCCCCTGCCAGCCCGAACCCCTGCGATGCACCCTCAGAAAAGCAGAGGAACAAAACCCAAACCCAGACACAGCCCCTCTGTGCCGAGGGAAACGCAGACAGGAGTCAGAGAGGCAAATGTAATTAGGAAACATATGAAAGGATTCAAAAAAGTTCAAAAGAATATGAGAAATGAAATGTATAAAAAGTAAATAAAACACATTGTTTAAAAATGTTTCATATTAGACTTCCCCTATAAACATTTTACTTTTTATTTTATAGATTTCATGCTATTCTAATCAACTTTATTTTTGTAACTTCACAACTGAAACTGCAAAACTTACAGCCTGTTTTCACATTTCTGGGGTGTCCTGTCAGTCTTTTATATCTCTCTAGATGGGGGAAAAATAAAGTCAATGAAGTGAGCCAAGAAATTCTAATTTCAAAACTTTTATAGAAAATTCTGCTGAAGAAACTCAGGCACCACATCATGGAAAGACCATAAAGGTTTGGTGAAAACAGTTCCAACTCCCAGACAAATCAAAGCCTAAATAGTTTACTGTTGCTCACCAAGAGTTTGTAAACTTGTAAAGGATATTAATGAAGGTGTAAACTCCGACTGCAGAAAACCAAATCTTTGCTGTAGAGGACTGGGGCATTAAAATCAAGCAAACACAACACCTCGTCTATCCTCAACCACACCAGAACCTCAGAACTGGAACAGCCATGGAATCTGAAAAACAATTTTGAGATGCAAGGCTTTGCTGGCCACAGTCATCTGGAGGAAGGTCCCATCTCATCTTTACAATCAAAGAGTTAACTCTGATGTCCCAGCACACAAATAAGTAAATGTGGGATAATTAGGAAACAAATTCTGCAAACATCTTGAAAGGGGCTGGAGACCTTTGATCTTTATGGAAAAGAAAACATTACAATACAGTCCAGCTTTTGGGGTCTGCACACATTTTATACCAAGGCAGAGGATGGTATCCTTCTTAAAAATCAAGTAACACCTAATTCCATCATACCCTAATTATCTTAACTGATTTCATATGTCTAAAGGTATTTCACCAAAAGATTAGAGTAGAAAGAGGGACTGACAAAATAATTAAATATGCAATTTGCCAAGCTTGGACAATATGGCTTTGAAATCACCTTTTCAGGAAGTTTTACAGCTTGTTCATTGACATATATATTGCAGCCTTCAGATTCTTATTTAAGCTCTTTTGATTACTTTAATGGATTAATACCCGAGTACCATCCATGTAAAGTCTAATACTCAAGCCTGTTTCTAATTTGTCCAAAGCTGCACTACTTTCCTTTTGGTGTTATGCTATGAAAAAATACTCTATCTTGATTTTTTTAAAAAAAACAACTTTTTTTTCTTCAAAAATAGTTCTGTAAACACAGAAATAAGACTGCATCTAGTCTCCTTTTTGGTTACGTGAAGTGCTTTCATGTTTTCTAAGGTTTTGGTGACTCAACAATGAAACCTGCACCCCACCCCTTAGGCTGGGTTTTACCAGAAGAGTGCACATTGGCTGCTTCAACCCTACAGATGTTTTTGGTGAAAATGCTGGTAATGAATTCATGCCCAGGCTGTTTTGGGGGGCACCAAGCAGGGCTGGCACAGCAGCCCCTGCCCAGGTGCTCCTGGCAGAGGTATCTGCTCCCAGCCCAGCAGCTCAGGGACAAGTTTGGGCTCAGGTGCAGGGCCAGCAAAGGGCTCAACAGGCCTCCTGGGGACAGATCCTTACTCCTGGGGACACATCCTTCCTCCTGGGGACGGATCCTTCCCACTGCAGTGGGATTCTTACTCCTGTGCACGGATCCTTCCTCCTTCCCACTGGGGCCGGATCCTTAGTCCTTCCTGCTGTGGATGGATCCCTCCTCCTGTGGATGGATGTCTCCTGTGGATGGATCCCTCCTCCTGTGGATGGATGTCTCCTGTGGATGGATCCCTCCTGTGGATGGATCCCTCCTCCTGTGGATGGATGTCTCCTGTGGATGATTCTCCCACCCTCCAGGGCCTGGGAGCTCCCCAGGACGTGCGGGTTTCTGTGTCTGAGCCCCTGTGTGACCCTCTCCCCTCCCAGCTCTCATCCCAGCCCATGCACCTTGTGTCTCCTTGTGCCATCGGCTGGGACACCTTGTCCTGTTGGCCTCAGTGGTGGCCAGGCAGGCTGGGTGTCACCATCCTGCACAGCACACCTGGACCCAGGCTGTGGCTGCACCACTGGGTTCGTGTTTGTTATTTCCCTGCTCCCCATCACCTTTTGCAGTCAGGGCTGTGCAGGGTGCCTGCAGACCCCAGAGCTGTGAGGGTCTCTCAGGAGGGCTGGGGGTCCCTGGGGTCTTGAGCAGGGTGTGCAGCAGGGCTGGGCTGCTCTGGGGTGCTGCTGATCCCTGCAGGGCCAGCGGTGACGCTGACCCCATGTCCCTTCCAGGGCCAGCCCTGCCCTCACTGGCCACAGCAGGGGGAGAACACTCCTGCTTTGATGCTGGGACGGAGCTGAGGGCCTTTTTGTTTATCAGTGTTCATGAAGTTTTGCCAAGTACACACGTTAGGGTTAAAAATATCGGTAATGTTGGAAATGTTCCCTGGAAGCCACAGTTCAGCAGATGCCTTTAAAAATAACAAATTGAACCACAACAGAGAGACACCAAACTGACCAATCCTTCCAGTCTTTGAAACTGTGTACATGCACCATATTTCAGGGTCAATTTATCACAACATGCCCCCTCCTCACTGGTGCATAACAAAAAGGGGAGCATGGACATATTTATAGCAGGCACTGCTTCTCAGATGGAATAAATATGTCCATGCTGGAATAAATCATGACATGGGTGTGAGCCCAGTGATCCATGGGGAGGAGGAAGTGTTGCTGAGCACCCTTGGGCATGGGGCAGGCTGCCCAGAGCCACACAAGGCCAGGGACACAAGGGACAGGCGACAGGACATGGGACAGGGGCCTCGCCTTTGTGTTCTTCCACTTGCACCAAGGAGCAGATGTAGGGAATTCAAAGGGCTTTCTCTGTACTCTCCTTCTCTGATCGTTCCTTGGCAGCTGTTTACCTGTTGGCAATTTGGATGTGATGAAGCTCCCCAAGACAAGGGCTCTTCAGTTTGTTCCTGGACCTATCTGAGGTGAGTGATGGTGACAAGGCACCATCAGGACACGCTGTGCTCCTTCGCTCCTGTAGAAATAATAGATGTTTTCTTTCAAACTTTTAGCTGTTACCAATTTACTCTAACACCACTATCACTGCTGTCCAAATTCTAAACATCCCTGCAGGTGGAAAACCACAAGTAGACCTCCAAATAGTAATGGGGTTAAGAGAAAAGCCAACAAAAGTGTGTTCCTGTTAACCACTAGAAGAACAGAATCCAGAGGGGCTGCAGCTACAGGACAGGCTCAGAGTCAGGGAGGACACAGAGAGGTAAAGGGAGATGCCTAATTCAGGATATTTCTGCCTTGTACAACTGCTGTCTCCTGCAGCCTTGTGAAACTGCTAGGATTTAAGATTTGCAAAACTGCAAATACATTGGTAGAAAAATCAGTTTAACTTTCAAACTGCAAAATCTAATAATTCACAAATCCTCAGGAGTCTTGGGGAAGAGCTGTGGGTAATGATGCACAGAATTGCAGAAGGTGCAGGGAAAAGGCTAGTTAAGGAGACTGAGGGAGAAAAATGTCATCAAACCCCACCAAGACAGAGCTGCTGTGTTCTTGTGGGATTATTTAAGATAATGCCCACTCCTGTTCATGGGCAGTTAGGGCCTTCTAAGAATAAACTGATTAAAGAACATTTTGCAACCTATAAACTTGGTGCAGTTTAAATGAAGGCTTTTAACCTTGGAGGTCTTATTTTCCTGATTAAGAAGCAGGGAAAGCCCTTGCCTTCCCCAGTTTGATCAGCTCATTAACAGACTGACAATATCTCGGGAGCTGCTGATGCTCACTGCTTTAATAATAACATCTGCTGACTTCCTCAGGGCCCGTTTCAGAAGAAATTAGGTACAGGTTTGCATGCCAAAGCGAGCAGGGATGTCATGAATCTGTGTCCAGCTGGGAGCTGCAGACAGGCGCAGGATCAGTGCCTGGCTGGAGGAGGCAGGGTCTGCTCAGCCCCCTCCCCTTCCCCAGGAGCACAGACCCAGCTGCCCCTGCCAGCACCAGGCAGCCGTGCCACCAAAGGGGCTGGTAACTGCTGGGGGATTTTTTTAATCTAGTTTCCTATGAAAACAAGGTTCCTGTGATCCCTGTGTGCTTGTCTGTCTGCCTGTCCTGCCCAATAACTTTGAACTCTTTTCTTTACTGATTTAAACCAGATTTCACAGAGAGGTAGAAGCCTCAAGGATAATTAAGTTCCAAAAACATTCATATGAGTAGGAATTTGGACAGAAAAAGGAATTTGGAGTTAGAAGAGGGAAAACGCTTGCATTAAGGGCTTTGAGTGTGTTGACTGGCTTCTGCCACCCATGGCAGGTCATTGCTGGGGACTGTGGGAACAGGGCTGTGTGCTGGTGGGAAAGCACAAAGTCCTTGTGTAGTGCAGAGAACAATCAGTCACAGGAAGCCACCTCTGTGGCCTCCAGAGCTCCTGAAAATGATCCTCACGTGTGCCCAGGTTTGTACTCCCTGGGTTTTGCCAGCCCTTGGCCCAGCCCATGGACCATGTCAGCTTTTCCCATCTCTGGCCCAGGGCTATCCTGGCCACTTCCTGGGCTCCTGTTCTCCTGACACTTCAGTAGTTTTGGAGTCGCCCTCCCAGCACAGCCAAACAACCCAAATCCCAAATGTGGGAGGAAAGGAGCCAGTCAGTCCTGGCCCCGCTGGGGTTCAGCCTCAGCCCCCTTCCCAGAGCATCTTTGGCCAAGACTGAGGGGACTCACCAACCTCCCAGCTCCCCTGCTTCCCCGGCAGGAAGTTTTCTTGCTCTCCAGAGTGAATTTTCCCTGTCACCAGGAAAGGCCCATTCTGATGCTCCGGTGTCACGGTGCTGGGGCTGGACTGGGAGCAGAGATCTCCTGCAGCCCCAGCACGTGAAATCAATCCTGGCAGAGCAGCTGCAGGAATGCTCAGCTCCATCTCACACAGAGCACTCACAACTCCATCTACAAAGTGGTCTCACTTGGGGCACTCTCACAGCTTTCCCTTTAATCCAGTGAAATTCTAGAGGTCAAATTTCAGCCTCAGCAGAAGGATGTCACCAGATTCCCAGCATTTCTGGTGGAAAAACCCCAGACTAGAGCCTGTTTGCTCTGAGAATTGCATGATGATCATTCAGGCTTTTTCTCCTGACGTGTTGCCCGTTTTATTAACTTCTGCTTTACTTTAAAAAGAGGCATCTCCCATTTTGCTTCCCTAAAGAAGCTCATGTTATAATTCAAGTGTCAGGACAGATTAAGTTAAATGTGCTGTGTGATTCCCAAAGGAAAACAAACTTCCAAACATCCTCTGTTTGCCTTGTTCCATGTCATGGATTGCATTAGAGCTGAACATGTAATTCTGTCGCCTAATGTGTTAAAGTTGGCAGGAATTTTACTCTCTGTGCAAGGTGAGAAATTACTGAGCTAACAAAACATTTAGTTTCCCCCTCCTTGCGTTCCTTCTTTATGAGATTCTGAATGTGACATTTTCACAAAAAATCCCTACACTTATTTGTGAAAAATGTATATTAAAACCAAAACACATCAAATGGAAAGAAATCACAGATGGTTTTATTCACAAGCAGCAGAATTAATGGCCTTCCCTACTCTTTATAAATATTGGAAGCAGATGAGTTCATTACTATTTCACTCTAATAAAGAAAACCTGCTTGATTTTGACAAGACATCTACTTATCTAGTGTTTCTACTGAATAATAAATCTATTTTCTTTGAAAAATAAAAGTTATCAATAAGCAAAAACCTGCCTGGAAAATTTGCCAATCAAAAAAACCCCAAACATCTTCATTTCTGATAGTGCTGAAATGGAATTTGAGGGATTTTGAAAATGTCACTAATTTTCAGAATAGAAAGTTTTGAAATGTTTACTTTGTGGTTGTCTTAAATTTTTACATCTTTCAACAAAGCAAGCAGAAAAGTGAAAACATCTGAAAAGGCTTTTGAAAAGAAAAGAGTCAGCACAAGCTGGATGAAGCTGTGGGCTCCTTTATCTTCCAGAAATCCGCACACATGGAGCAGAGTTTATGAGGGTTTTTTTAACCCAGCATTCAAGCACTTCCCAGTTCACAATCCTGGTTCCATCGTGTTTGCCAGAGCTTCAAAGTGCTCTTGGCAGCTTTTCCTGCGCTGGGATAAATCATCTTACCCAGGGGAAGCAAAAGCTGAGTCATTTTTAACCCCAAACAACATTCACTGATGTGGTCATCTTGTTAGTCATGGAAATCCCATGTTAGCTCTGTTTGTGCTTCTTTCAACACTTATTAACCAGGGAGCGAGGAGGTTTTATTTTAAACTGTAGAAGATGTTTATCCTCCCTAGGGCCATGACAATCAGTTACATGGCTTATCCATCATTCCAGAGAAAGGAAAGGATTTTGAGAAACTCCCCAGGCAAGTTAATTTTTAAAGCCGTAGGAGGGAGAGGAAAAAAGAAAACAAACCAGCACCAAAGCCACCGGCACACAAAGCCCAAAAAGCCCTGTGCTGACACGGGGGCTGCGCCAGCCCTGCTGCTCCCTCCGGCACTGGAGATCTCCTGGGGCAGGAACAGCCACAGGACACCTCTCCAGAGAGACAGGGCTGCTCCCACGTCCGGATCAGAGCTTTTCCTTGGAGACCAGACTCCTGAGTGATGGATGTGAGCCAGTGCAGCACTGGGTGAGGGCTCTGCTGGCCAGGCTGGAGCTCAGCTGCACCCCAGGCTGTGCTGAGCCCCGCGGGTGACAGAGGTGACAGCGCACAGCCCCGCTGCCTGGGCAGCCCTGGCTGGTTTATGTCCTCCCCACAGCTCCTCCCTGCCAGGACATTCCATCAGGTGCTGGTGACAGCTCCCACGGCAGCCACAAGATGCTGCTTCAGAGCTTTTTGTGGAGCAAGTGGTACTGCTTTCAAAAGGTTATAAAAACATATGCCTGAAGAGAATGTCGGGAACTTGGGTATTAATCTCCCTTAATTCAAAGAGCACTCAAAATAAGCGAGACAGAAATACTGTCTGGGGTGAGAAGATGCCAGAGGTCAGATTGTGCACCACCAGCTTGGGTCAAGTTCAGAAGAATAATAATTTAGCACAAAGAAAAACAATTTTCAGTGCAGTGCAGCATTAGCCTCAGGGCCGTGCAGTACCTGCACTGCTGCCCCATCACCGTGCTGGAACTGCTCCTGCCAGCCTTCACCCAGCCCTGCCCCACAAAACATCTGAGTTTGTTTTCACTTGGCAGCATACCTCTAGAGCAAGACACTTTGGACACATTTTCCAAGGCTTTTTATATCCAATTTCCAAGGAAAAAAGCCCACAAACAAGAGCATGTTCCCTAGAGGGGATCGTGTTGCCACCTCGGAGTTCCTCCTTCTGATCTAGGTAGCTGTTTCAGTCAGAAAATTAAAACACAAAGCACACAGAATTATCTGATTAAAACGAGTTTCATTTAACAAATTAAGAATACAGACTGAGTTATCACACAATGAAACTTCCCTTTGTAAAATACAGGAGGGTCATCTAAAATAAATATAAAACATAGTAACATTCATAAGATTAATGCACAGTAAAATCACTTTCAGTAACCCAACCATCTTAGAAAACCACTTTGCAACTGCATAAAAGGTTCTCTCTGCCATTTGTATGATGACATTTAAATCTGCTGCTGTTAGGAAACAATTTCACAACAAATGACCAGAATATCCCGTGTGTTTGGTTTCCTGTGGTGGATGAGCAGGGCAGCACCTCACAGAGCTGGTGGTGAGCAGAGGAGCAGCCTGTGCCTGCAGTGTCCCCAGCTGGGGGACGAGGCTGGGGTGGCCACGCCAGCACGCCAGGCTGTGCTGCTGCTGGGCAAGGCTCCAGGGCTGAGGTAATTGTTTGGGTGCACTGAGGGGTGCCTGCCCTCTGCGAGGAGCAGAGCAGCTCCTGGGGCTGCCGTGCGAGAGCAGCTGTGGGCACAGCTGGGGACGCAGCCAGGGTCACCTGGGGACACAGCCAGGGTCACCTGGGGAGCAGGGGCAGCTCAAGGCCAACGTGGGACCAGCTCCATCCCATTCCCCCTCCTCCCAGGAGGTTTCAGAAGAGCGGGTGCCAAGGCCACTAGCACCTGCCTGGCACACACAGTGCCCACGAGGGGAATTCTCCAGGCCGGAGAGCTCAGGACACTGAGGGGCAGAGGTGGGTGTGAAACCAAACAAGCCCAATGCTACAGACTACCAGCAACCTCCCAGTGCAGGGCAGGCTCCCAGGAAACCTCCAACAAACACGGTGGGGACACGCAGGGACAGTCACAGAACAGTCTGACACAGTTTACTCCTATGGAACTACAGATACCAGGTGCTCCCGTAAGGGAAGACACCTGCTACAACTATTCACACTTGAATTTTATCACAAAGTTACACTCTACATCACTTTCTGGACTAACTTCTTGCCTTTCCATGATCAACACAGCAGACAGCACAGCCTGGCCTGGGTGGCCACGAGTCAGCTTCTTGCCGTGAGGGATCCGGGAGGCAGCGTGTCACTATGAACTCACATCAGAAGGCGTATGTTACAGTAAGCAAACCCCTCACTGCTGCTTTTCTGTCTCTGTTGCAGATGTAGAATAATTTGGCAAACTAACTTCTCCATCAGCCACAAGATTAAACTACCTAGAGACCAGTTTTGTTCTACAAATTCAGGCAAGGTAGCCAAGAACATCTGGTAAAGCTCTGCGAATTCACTTCTGCTGCTTTCCACTGACTCCTCCCCTCCCCTAATGCTCCAGAAGGCTTCTCCACAGCCACACAACATCCACATCAGGCTCCCTGAACATCTACTGCCTGGGCCAATTCTTCCACGTCTCATGTCACATCTTGGAAGATGCAGAGCTGCTGGCACTGGCCATGGACACACCAGCATGGAGGACTCACTGTAAGGACGCAAGGACCAGCCTTGCAATGAGCTGCCGTGAGTACAAAAGTTATGGAACAGCCAATAAACCCTTCTCATGGAAATGCTGACCTGACACCCCCCGGTCTCAGGAATTCAGCAGTGCAATAAAAGAAGCTTCCTCTGATCAGTGGACTGAGAAGTTGACACAGTCAACCACCCTGCACTGGCTCTGAGCCCTCTCCCTTCTGGAATCCTCTCGTTTTGCAGCCTGTGGTTAGCAGGGCTGAGAGCTCAGCTGGCTCTCAGCAGGTGCAGCTCTTTATTCAAAACACCTTCACTATGTTTGCCCCACGGGAACTGCATCTGTCCTGTCTGTGCACTTGGAACAGGCTGTCCCTGCATGGTGCAGGACCACAGCATGGAGAGCAAACTCATCTCTCAAGGTTTGCAGCTGAGTCCTGAGGCAGCTTTGCTGGCCCAGTGTTAGAGAGGGAGAAGCAAGTATACAAATATATCCTCAAGATGTAGACGCCAGTCCCAGCCGTGTATCCTGCCAGTGTTTCAAGTATCCAGTGTTTCCTGTAGGTCACTGCAGAGCAAGCTGAGCTCCTTACCTCCAAGAAGGCTGAGCAAACCTAGCAGTGGGTATAAATATTAAAGCACTGATTTGCTCTGACATAAGAGGCTCAAAGCTCTGCACCCATTTTCCCAGACACAGCCAGAGAGTGTGGCACTGAGCCTGGGGCTCGGTGGCTCTCAGAACCTGCTCCTTGCTGAGCCCACTCGCTGTGCAGGCAGCCCTGCCTTGCGGGAAGAGGGGCTCGAGGAGGGGGCGCGAGGAGGGGGCTCGAGGAGGGCTCCTGGGAGCCTGTCCCAGTGGCAGGCCCTGTCCCTGGAGCTCTGCAGACGTGCTGTGCCCTGGGCTGCCCTCCTTCCTGCACCATGGGCAGGGCAGGTCAGCTCTCACCCCAAGGCCACGGGGAACGCACGGCTGCAGATGGCTCCTGCCTACCTGCCGTGACCACTGAGCCTCAGGAGAAGCTATAAATGGGTGTCACAGAAAACTACACAACAAATTACAAGCAGAAAAATAGAAAGACAAAAGATGGATGACATGGCACAGCACTACGGCATAGAGTGGATTTGAACTTGAAGTGAACCTGAGCCGAATGACCAAGCTGCCATGGTATGTTCATTTGTCGATGTCGGCATCATCAATCTGCGCTTTGTGGAGCCTGGCAGTGAGGTCTGGCTTTTCTTTACTGCAGGATAAATAACAACTAAAAATGGTGGTGCAAGCTCCAAGTAAACGAGCAGTTCCACGGGGTCACCCAAGGGCTCCAGAGCTGGTGCACAGCTTTAACTCTTTTGTCCAAAAACAACATACATGCAACCAAATTGGCCTCTGCTCTCCAACCACATGGCCATTCTACAGAGGCAGCTCCAGAACATTATTTACCTGATTGGAAGAAACTGCAAAGATCTGAACTCAGTTTGTCCCGAATGTCATGGCATTTTGTGCTCTTTATCCCGGAAGTACAGTGTGGTGCCTTAAAACCAGAAATGAATCTTTGGACAAGAATTATCTTACTTATGTACAAATAAAAAATATTAGCTGACAGTACAAAAACAGCTTTTAGTTACCACTCTGTGCAAATAGAAAATGCCAGATCAATCCAAGGGAGTGCAAAGTAGGTCGGGGCACATGGACAACCCAGGCTGTAAGCAACAACACTGTTACTGTTAACATAGCAATTGCATGTCAATGGGGTCAGGGAATCAGTATTTTACAATATAAAAAACTGTACGTTTTAACTCTCACTCCAAAATTGCCATTTTGCTGCCACGATGTATCTTTATTCTACAGCAGAGACTTGAAAGAGCAGCAGAGTCAGACGGGCACTTGTAAATAAGTTATTACAGCAATGGACTTCTCCAAGACATGCGTTGGGCTGGGGAGCCAGCCCAGTCAGGCATCACAAGGAGGCAGAGGTCAGGGTTTCACGAATCCCACGTTCATCCTGTGCCACGTCAGTGTTCAGTGCTTCCCCATGAACGCCAGGAAACAGGCACATCTCTCTTGTTTTAGCAGCTAGTGGGGAACATGTTAGACAAGTGTCCCAATGATGGGCAGGTGGTGGTATCCCAGTTGTCAGCAGGTCCATAGGCAGCTTGGCCGGGGTCAGCGGGGCCCTGGCTGCCCCAGCCTACAGCAAATCCAGCGACCACAGTGGGTCTGAGAGCGATGCCAGCCACAGCAGAACTTCTGTGCCCACACCTCAGCACAGGATTGGCAGTCACTGCGGTTCTGCACAGGACTGAGTGCCAGAGGAGCCTCCTGCCGCAAGGTGCCGAGAGCCAAGCAGCTCCAGGGCAGCTGGTGTGGCAGTGCCCAGCCGTGCCTGGCACTGTCCTCCTGGGGCTCAGATGTCTCCACAAACTCCTGGCTGTCTGCAGAGGTTTGCTGCAGCTCTGGATGCTGTGGCTGTCCTGCAGCAGGGCGACCCAGTGAGGATGAGGAGGGGCTGGTCAGGCTCCCAGTGCTGTGCTCATGTGGAGAGGGGAGTGCAGGGGCGGGGTGGGGGCAGCTGCCCAGGGTCGTGGTGTGTGCAGGGGTGGTGCAGCGCAGGGCGGTGGAGCTGGGGACATGGCCGGGCTGGGGATGGCTCCATGGTGGATGTTCTGTGGTGGATGTTCCATGGTGGATGTTCCGTGGCGGATGTTCCGTGGTGGATGAATGGTTCCACGGTGGATATTCCAAGGTGGGTGGATGGTTCATGGCCGTGTCCTGGTGGTGGTGGGTCACAGCCGGGCCTGTGGATGGTTCCATGGTGGATGTTCCGTGGTGGGTGATGGTTCATGGCCATGTCCCCGTGTCCCTGTCCTGCTCAGCAGTGCACACACACACACACGCTCGGGCCGGGCCCCTCAGGACGGCGGCCCCGGCACGGGCGGGCAGCGGGTGGGGCTGGGCGGCAGGCGGGCGGCCGCGCTCTGCTCCGTCCGGAAGCTGTAGTCATACTGTGGGGAAAGCAGAGACAGGTCAGGACACTGACACACACAGCCCTGCCATGCTGTCAGAACAATGAGAGAAAACCCGGGCCTGACAACAGCTGGCCCAGGCAGGGCCAAGCCAGGTGAACCTGCTGCTAACACCTGACCCCACATCAGTCACCTCCCCAGGTAGGGCTCACTGCCTCCCCCCAAACCCAGAATTAACACAAACATGACCACACTCATCCTGCCATAAATCAGCTAGTCAGAAACACTCCCCCTGGCAGGTTTACACAAGCCACTGCCATCACAATTAACATTTTTGGTTGGCAAGAGGGTGAGAATGCCTATATCCTATATCCCTGTGTACACATCCCTGTGTCCCACGCTGTCCCCGCAGACAAGGGACAGCGGTGCAGCTCGGGCCATCCCTTGCACTGCACAGTGGCAGTTCACGGTAACACTGCACGGTAACACTATAGGGTGAAAGGGCATGGTGGCAGTGCTCGGTAACACTGCATGGTAACACGACAGGGTGACAGTGAACGGTGACAGGGCACGGTGGCAGTTCCCGGTAACACTGCACGGTAGCAGTGCCATCTCGTGGCACGCTGCGAGCCGCTCCCCGGCCACTGCCAGGGCACCGGGGCAGGTGACAGGGGAAAGCAACACCAATGCTGGGGCTCGCGGGGTGAGGTGCCCAGGAGCCTGGCACACCCGACACCGCCCGAGCACGGACTGTCCCCCGAGCCCCTGCCAGCGCGGCAGCTGCGGCTCCTGCAATGTCACACGCACAAACACATCCCCGCCGCTCCTCACAGCCGGGCTGTGAGGGACGGGCTGCCAGCCAGCCACTGCGGGCAACCATCAGCCCTCCTGTGCCAGCCGGGCAGGGCCGCGCCACTTCCACCCAGCCCGACATCCAGCTCGGGAGCCCCGCTCCTGCCGAGCGCACAGCCCGGCCCGGCGAGCCCGCCAGGCGCCGGCAGGGGGCGCCGCGGCTTCGTGCCGGGCCGGGCGGGAACCGGGCAGCGGGAGTGCGGGGCGGAACCGGGACCGAACCGGGGATGTATTGGAGCTGAACCCGGGGCTGAACCGGGGCGGAACCGGGACTGAACCGGG
>VRYO01001183.1:4559147-4570800 GCA_009812075.1 Sialia sialis | reverse complement strand
AGGCAAAGGCAAAGGCACAGGCAGGCTCCCCTCCAGCGTCTGCTCTCGGCTGTGTGCTGAAGAGAAACCCAGCTGCTCTTGCAGTGCCTCCAGCTCAGGCTGTAGTGGCAGGCTCGGTGGAAGTCATTAAACAGGTAATGTCTGTCTGCCCAGGCTGCAGCAGCCATTGCAAAAAGCATCTCGGGCAGCCCCACAATGGCTGCAGTGTTCCCTGGCCAGCAGCTGTAAATTCCTGCTGCCTGATGAGAGAAACATCCACATGCTCCCAGTGCTGCAGGGTGGGAGCAGGGGCTGTTAAATCCACATGCTGCCCATTGTCAGAGTGCCTGGCCCTGGAAGCCTTTTCCTCCTCACTGAGCCATCCATGGCATGAGGTGGCATTTGCCAGTCCTGGGCTGCCCGCACTCTCTGCCAGGGCCAGATGCTCACACTGGCAGTGACACTGATCCTGCCCAGCAGCACCCACACCCTCCAGCAGTGCCCCGAGTGACAACATCTGTGCCACAGGACTCCAAGGGGACACACTGCTGCACACTCCTCTCTGTACATGTTTTGGTTTAAGGGACTCAAATTATTTTAACACACAGCAGCTTTGTGTTTCCAAGAAAAGCAGGAGAAAGAAGCTGGAGCAGTTGCCCTGACAAGCCTGTGCTCTCCATTCTGTAAGCATGGCTGCATGTTATGGAAACAAACTCATCATGAGCATGGCAAGCAAGGATGTGGGGACACCCATCTTCTGCCTGGGCTCCCTGAGGCACAGAAGGTGCTGCCACCATCCCATGGAGCATTCACCCAGCAGAGGAGCCTCGACAGAGGATGGCACAGGGCAGGTGCCAGGCACAGAGCCACAGCCCTGCCCAGCCAAAAGCTCCTCTGCAGGAGGGATCCACCGTGCCACACGGGATCCACGTCTTCTAATGGGATTTAATTTTTTAAGTGCTCAAAATCATTACTGGAACCACATATTTCTATCAGGTAAAATTCATTTGCATATGCAAATGATGTCTAAATACACTGCGCCATTAATATGATCAGTAATTACATAATAATAGTCACCAATCTCCACACACATCAAACTTACAGTTTTGTAGCTATTAAGGAAACTGTGCTTTGTAATTAAGATAATCCTCATTTCCAGATGCTAATTAACTATATAATAATTAGCTTCTTTTGCTAATGCAAATTAAGTATTTTCATCCTTATTGGTAAAAGAGCTGCTTATCACTTAAAAAAGAGACAACCTATAAATAATCCCTCCTCCTCCTAAAGGTGAAAAGGTAACTCCATTTTTATCAGTCTCATTTGTGAATGTAAATTAGCCCTGATTAATCAAATCACAGATTAATGTGCCCATCTCGTAGAACGGCCAGTGCCTGGCGTGGCCCTCCAGCCCCAAGGGTGAGCTTTGCTCGTGGCCCACAGGAGCCCCCGGCTCCTTTCCTCTGCTGCTGGCACTGCACAGTTCTGTGTCCCAGCATGGTGGGGACAGGCCAGCAGCCCCATCAGGGACACCCTGTGCCACCGCCCTGTGCCACCACCCTGTGCCACCCAGCCAGGTCCAGGAGCACACAGAGCTGCCCCGGCACACCAAGCTGGTGCCATGAGCCCTGGGGTGGCAGGTGGTGGTGGCAGTGGTGGCAGGCAGTGCTGGCAGTGGTGGCATCGGTGGCAGGTGGTGGTGGCATCAGTGGCAGCGGTGGCAGCAGTGGCAGTGGTGGCAGTCCTGGGAGCAGTGGCAGGCAGTGGTGGCAGCGGTGGCAGCAGTGGCAGGCAGTGGTGGCAGCGGTGGCAGCGGTGGCAGGTGCAGTGCCAGCCCTGCCAGCCCACTGTGCCACCGCGGCACAGCTCGGCCTTGGCGCAGCGCATCCATCATCTGCTAAACCAATCCACCCACTCTGCAGCACCATTTGTCATTAATTATGCTAATCAGCACACCATTACTCTCCGATGACACCACAGCACTTATTAGCCAGTCATGGTTTTTCAAAAGCACAGCTCATTGTGTATGTGAGTGCTGTGCCTGCATTAGCCTACAGGGAAGAAATGTCCAATTATGAACAGAAGAAATTTGCTATTATCTCCCTCTAACAAACCAATTTAGTAATTATAAAAGTCTCTGAACTCAGAAGGATTTGTTAAGAAAATCTGAGTGATGAAACCGGAGAATTTTCTTCGCAATAACTTTCTGAGTTGGAATTGAAGTGACAACAGAGAATGAGCAGTTTTTATTATCCTAATTACAACTCTTGCATCTTCACTTTAGATGATCAAAAAGCAGAATTTATCCAAACACAGGCCCATATTTGGCTCTTCCCTTAACCTATCTGATTTGTTTATTTTAACAGATTTGCAGCCAAATGTGCCAAACATGTCACAGACCCTGAGACAGGCTGGCCAGTTCCCAAGGCACAGCTCTGCAGCATGGACGGGACTATGCAGCAGCCACCCCCCAAAGCACCCCCCAAAGCACCCACGCAAAGCCAACCCCCAAAACACCCTGCAAAGCCAAAGCCCCGTGCCCCAGGCACAGGCAGGGCTGGGGACACTGGCCAGCAGCAGGGACACCTCCTGTGTGACACAGCTACAGGGACAGAACCAGGCCCTGCAGAGTCCCAGCAACACTGGAACACAATTCCTCCCCGGTTCCTGTGTTGATTTGCTCACTGCAAGGAGACACCACTGGTTTTAGACCCTTAATATGTGTTAAGAGCTCATTAATATCATCAGAGTAAATGGGCCTATTAAAACATCTTTAAGCAATATCTGAACATACATCTCCCTAAACTATATTTAATGACTGTACTTAAGATACATTATATGAAAGTCTTAATGAGACATTAGATAGCATTTTGAAGATTAAAATTAGAGAATCCATATAAAGTCTGTCCACTTAATTTAGCCTTAAGCTACACTGATGAAATATGTTACCACCAAATTATTACTTCATTAGAACAAATATTTTCTAATAATTCTGATTTATTCCATTACTTGTCTCCATATATACTATATATTCATATCTCTATGTACATATAAAAGAACACACAAAACCATTTTCTAGTTCAAGAGGAGACAGGAGAAATTCTGAGCTTTCTAACGGCTGAGTTAATTACTTGTCTTTTTTTCTACTGAGTTAAAAATATGCACTCTCCATAACAGCCCATTTACGGTGTCCCCACTTATCCATTAACCAGAAGGTCATTTTTTAAACATTTGCTGTTCTGCTTTCCAAGGACCAGCAAGATGCCTTGGGCTGGGGGCAGAGAGTGGCGAGGGTGGCAGTGCAGCCCCAGGATGGATTCCAAGCTGGACCCTTGCTCTGCCAAATTACCCAGGGCTTGTCAGGACCTCTGGACAAACCTGCAGCACAGCCAGGCCATGGGGCACCCCCAAACAGCCCACCACTGCCAAAACAAACCCCAATAAACTTATTAGCAAGAGGGTTTAATGTGTGGTTTATTTTGTATAAACAGCTTTTCATTAGATGAATGAAGCCCAACAACGTTTACAAATGTTCCCAATGATGAGATGATGCCATTGAGCTATCTGGATGGAGATAATCAGGAAAGCACAGTGACATCTCCTGCTCGCAGCTGGGACGTGCTGTGCTGTGCTGCCTGCAGGCTGCTCCTCCCAGCCCATCCCAGCCAGCTCCAGCACTTCCAGCTCTGCTCTTTGATGGAATCTGCAGCAAACTGACATTGATTCTGCCCAAGCCTTCTACCCCAGAGAGCCAACACCTCATTGGAACAATCCCGCATTTTTAACTGTGCGAATTAAGCATTCTTCATAAATAACAGCCTGGTTTGCTGCACTGCAACTCCTTTTTATTAGCAGCACAGAAATGCACAATGAGCAACGTGTTCTATTATTCTTTGTCAAATCACAGAATGCTACATCAGAATAACTCTGCTGGTCAATGTAATATAGTATATTAAATTCAACTTCTATGCAAAACCCACTGTAAAACAGCATGATAAGAAGGCTATAAAAATTTAATTTTACTCCAAACTCCATCCAAAAAAAAAAAATGGTGTGAAAAGTAATTTTGCATAATCAGTACACGCCATCTGGAACAATTAACTGATTTCTATAGAACTATGAGGATCAGTCATATCTGCTTATTAAAGATCAGAAATTATACAAGTAATAAATCCTTGAAAAAACTAAGCGTACTCCCGCCTGTCAATGCTATTTTAACTTCAAATACTGAGGAATGCCTGATAAGGCTGAAAAGAAGAGATTAATATATGCAAATTACATCCAGCATTTAAAATCCCCAACAACTGTCTCTGGTTTTCTGTCCCTTATTTGCTGCCTTTATGTTTTATTCATAGACCAACTCACCTGTCACTTCATAAGCTATAATATTATGGGGGGTATTATTAAACAGCATAAAGCCAAGCTTTAATTGGAAAGCTTCATTGCATTTTCCAATTATTTGGAGTAAATTAAAAGCAGATGCACATAGTTTAATAAGGATTCTAATATCAGTTCCGGGAAATCAAAATTCATTGTCATTACTATGCTGTGATAGTTTTGCAAACTGTACTCAATTTTGGAGGTTTTGAAAAGAAAATCTGTCTCTGCAATCTGTTAATTGTCATTTGGTTAATAACTGTTTAAATATCCAAACCTCTGAGCGGCTCCCCATTTCAAAAAAATTAAACTCTGGCACTTGGCAAAGCAAAACAAACACGGTGCAGGCCACCCTGAGGTTGTGCTCCATGGGAATGGCATCAGTGCTGCAAGCTCATCCTCATCCTCATCCTCATCCTCATCCTCATCCTCATCCTCCTGCATCCCAAACTGCTGTGCTGCTGTGGGGTGGGGACAGCCCTGAGCTGGATCCAGGGCACCCCAAAGGGATGTCCCATCTCTGTATCCCAAAGAGATCTCCCATCCCTGCATCCCAAACTGCTGCTGTGGGGTGGGGACAGCCCCGTGCTGGACCCAGCTCACCCCAAAGGGATGTCCCTTCCCTGCCTCACCCTCTGCACCGCGGATGTGATGTGCCACCAGGCTGTGTCCCTACACCTGCCCACACATAACTCATGGCCGGGTTACAGCTGCATAATCCTGCCAGCAGAGCCCAGCAGCCTCCTCGGAAGGGGAGGTGGGAGCTGAGGAGCAGCCCAGGAGCAGGAGGGGACACAGCAAGGGCAGGGCAGTCCCAGCCAGGGCCACCACCTCCCCATGCTGCACATGACAGGAGGAGAGGAAACAACACAGACTGTGTGTGTGAAAATGTCACCTGGGGGACAGCTCCATCATCCCTGTTTGCCCCGGCACAGCCCGGGTGACACAGCACACCAAGGTCTGCACACCACCGAGGGGACCATCTCATAAGAAACATGCTTTTCCAATCTCATTAAGCATAATTTAAGTAACACACTTCTCTTTCTGAAATATTCAGCTGCAGCATTTTACATGAGACTCCAGCCTCCCTGAACTGTTGGATATTAATAGAGCCTTTTATAGCTGGAAGATTATCCAGGTCTCTTAGTCCAAAGACTGGAAATTGCAATAGGGTAAAGAACACGCTGACTTTAATCTCAGCTTCAGGAAAGACGATCCAATGCAGAATAAAGCTTGTGTCACAACTTGTCTGGCTTTTGGACCGTCCTGATTAAAATTCAGTGCCACAAAATATATATTTAGTTCCGCTTCTGCTCTTAAGAAGCACCAAGAGCTGACTGAAGGGATGGGGACCGACAGCACAGGACCTCCCCTTCTGAGACTGGGGCCTCAAAACCCTTCAACATTAGAGACAATTGCACAACCACCAGCACTGTGCTAGAAGATGAAGATAAAAGCAATCCTTGTGCACTGATCCAGAAAATAGAATCTCTTTTTTTTTTAACCAAATTACCTGTTTTAGTAAACACACTGTGACAAATGCATAATCTAATTATCTATAAAAATAATGAAGCAAAACAATAGTTTGTAAAAATAAATTATTAACCTCTGATGAAAACACTTGACTTCCTATATACAGAAAGGAAACAAACAACTAAGGAAGTGGCACGTATGGCCAGATAACCTGGGATTTTACAACAAGAAGAAAGTTGTGATATGGGCACTCAAATATAACAAAATCTAAATCTAGAAGACCTCTAAAATAGATTTCTTTTGTCACTACCCAAGAAAAAAAGAATAAAAACTGAAGGGGGTGGTGTAGATATCCCAAGGCATTTCCAGATCAGGCCCCCCTGAACAGGAGGGCTCAGGCTGTGCTGTGTCAGAGCAGGCAGTGCCCAGACACTGACACCTGCCCTGCCCAGAGCCCCAGCCCCAGACAAGAAAAGTGCTTTCCTCTTCAGGAATCCACTGGCTTTGATGTTTTTCCAGACCATTAACATCAGTTTCCAGTCTCTCTGCTGCCTCCAGAGAGCTGGATTAGAAACCTGCGAGGAGTGAACGCCAAATGTCGCTGCAGCGCCGGCAGGAACAGCCGTCCTCTCCTGCACACAAACCCAGCTCATCACACACACCCAGCCCATCACCCAAACCCAGCTCCAGCACACAAACCCAGCCCATCACACAAACCCAGCTCATCACACAAACCCAGCTCCAGCACACAAACCCAGCCCATCACATAAACCCAGCTCCAGCACACACACCCAGCCCATCACACAAACCCAGCTCCAGCACACAAACCCAGCTCCAGCACACAAACCCAGCTCATCACACAAACCCAGCCCATCACACAAACCCAGCTCAATTCCAGCCATGGCAGATCATGGAATCCTCTCCTGCCCACAAATCCAGCTCATCACCCAAACCCAGCTCAATTCCAACCACGGCAGGCCCTGGAACATCCCAGCTCCTGTACACAAACCCAGCTCAGCTCCAGCTGGTGCCATGGCCAGAGCCTGGCTCAGCTTGCCCTGCAGGGCTGCACCAGGCTGAGACCTCTGCCCCCTCCCAAGAGAGCTCTGCTCTGCTCTGCCCCTCCTGCTGGGAACACACACCTGTGTCACCGAGCTGCTGGAATCTGGACTGGAGCCTCTGCTCACAAATGTCTTCCTGTCCAAACTCTCAGAGCACAGTTTGTTCTGACCCTTCCCAGAAAGTGTCTTAAAGAGGGCAATAAATATTTAAACATCATAAAAACCCTATTTATACATACATATAATAAATAGCCATTTAAGTAAATATTTACCTTCCTAAGGAAATAAATACTGGTGTGTGACTCCAAAATAAACATGGCAGAGCTGTGGAGAAACTGGCACCTGTAAGAGCTGCACAGGGAAAGCTCTCCATGGCAGGCTGGCCCTCACACTGCAGCCAACACTGCGCTGGCAGCCTGCACCTCCCTGCCCTACTGCCCAGCTTCTCACACAAAAACACTGCACACAAGCCATTTATACGTATCAATTGAAGTGTTCAAAGACCAAAACAGTACCTGTCAGGCAAGACTTACATGCAAAGGCATTTCAGCATCAAGTGACTGCTGGAAAATCCAGTGCTCCTCAGCCAAACAAACAACACGGTCCTTGCTCCATCAGAAGATAAAATGTGCCATGTTTTTGGATCTGGCATCTAAGCTCCAACCCAGAGACATGGCTTTTCTCCTCTTGAAGAGAATGAAAACCTTCACCTGCAGCTCAGCAAGCTCTTGAGCAGATCTGAGACTGCTCCGAGTGGAGAGAGATGCTGTGCTCCTGGATCCTGCTTTATTTCCATGGATTAACACGAGGATGGATGGCCAAACTTATGGATCACATGCTAGTATGTCCAGCTAACATCATTAATTTCTTAAGGGACTGCCACAAATGTTTTGACTGTTTGGGGATGACCAGTGTTACTTGAAAATGCTACCAACCAGCAAGTATGTTTTGCTATTGTTCTACTGCTTTCCCTGCACAGTTTCCATATTTAAGTGTTCAAAAGGTGAACCTTGGTCCTACCCAAGGGCAACTGATCATCTTGTTATCTCCAAATTTCTGCCAGAATAAATATCCTTGGAAAGGTTCATATGACTGAAGTTGGGCTTCTGGCTACACACTGCCAGCTGCAGCAGGATCTGCAAGTTCATACAATTGTTTTCTGCACAAAACTGGAGTAAGGAGGCTTTAACTGCTTTATGCACACATTCTGATGGGGTTGTACAGACTGACAGACACCACACAACACAATTTCTATCCTAATCTGAGAACAGGCCAAGACAGGGGATGAGGTTGTCCCAGGACCAAATTACACAAACTCGTCTGCTGCTGCCCCAAAACACATTTATCTGTAATACAGCACTGAAGATGGCTGCAGGGAAATTTCAGGGGGAAAAAGAAGACAGCCCTGCTCAGCACAATGCACTGATCATTGGCAGCAAGGGCTGGAACTCACTCCTTAGTAACTTCAGAGTGCTGCAGAGGTGTTAGAGCCCATCCAATTAAGCGAGGCCTGCAGAATATTTACACTCCTACATCTCCTGGCTCCTGGAAGGGTTAAAGCTTATTATTAGCATATAATTTACAGGTCCCTTCTCCCAGGAAAGAAATAATGCACAGTAAATGCCACATTCATTTTAATAATACATGTTACAGTCTGTGCCCAACATCTGCACAAAGGTAAAGCAGACAGATTTTTTTGACATGTCCCACTCTGCCACCGAAACACAGGCTTTTTGTTTTGTAAGTGATGGAAGGTTTAATCAAGGAAGCAGGCAATTCATCAATCGAAACAAGGCTGCTCACACTGCCCTGACAGCACACACATGGTTTTATACAGAAGAAACCTGGCCACCTGTCAGCAGCACCTTTTACATCAGGATATACAAATACACTGGGTGATCAATCCTCCAGCTCTTCCCATTCATTTCTTCATTTTCTTATTGTATTTTTCTTTATGCTAGATGTTGCCCTCATTCTCTGCAGGAATAGATGGGAGACAAGGCAGGCTATGGCTGTTTATACACTATCATAAAAATTTATATACCCTTAGAGTGACTTATTTCCCTTCTATTTGAGTACCATTATTATAAATAATTTTTCACTTCATTGAGGAATTTTCCCTGTATGTTATTATCTGTGCCTGCCTGTGAGGGCTGCCTCTCCCTCACTGTGCTTGTGCCTCTGATAAGCCAAAGCAATATGCTGGCAGAAGATGCTCAAGTCTGAAATGAAGGCAGTATGTAGTCACAACAACATCTTAATTAAACTGAAGGCCATGAGGAAAGGCTGTGCTGTGAAATACTGAGCCATGTCTGTCAACAGGTCTGTCTGCAGTGAGGCATTCTTCTTGCAGCAGCTGCCAGCCCCAGCATGCAGGTTAAACCTGTCAGCTCCTCAGCACCACAGGCCCTGCGGCCCAGCTCAGAATCACTCTGCCTTTGGTCTGGGTGCCTGGCACGGCTGGGACGGGGATGCTGCCAGCAGTGCCAGGGCTGTGCTGTGCCATGCTGCACGTGCATGGCTGTGACAGCTCTGGGCACTGCTCCTACCTGCACCCTGCCAGGGGCCAAGAGAAGCCTCCTGAACCCTCTGGTCACCCAGTGTGCCATGGCCAAGACAGGCAATGACAAAGGACTGGTTAAAAATGGTAATTGCTGCTTTCAGGACTGTTTTCCCCTTGATTCCAGTTTTGTGCAAACAACAACTGCATTACACAGCCCAAGGGGTAAGGGCAGTTCCAGTGAGGATACAGTTATTCTGCCACAATGTATTTGTGATACAAAGTGGGATCAACAGCCAAAATTCATTTTATCTTTCGCAAACATGCTGAACCACAGCCACAAGTGTTGTTTTCATCAAATACTGAGAAAATCTTGGGTGTATACAGAGAGCAAAAGAGAAACCATTCTGCAGCTCTTCATCCTACCCCACTGCAGCCCTCCCTTCCCAGGCAGACTGAGGCCACACCAAAACCCCAAGGGAGTGCTCATAATGGCTTTTGTTTCCCCCAGCAGCCCCAAGCAGCCCTCTGGTGGCCCGGGAGCCAAGAGAGGGAGCCCAAGGCTGTCCCTGTGAGAGTGGGGGCCCTGCCCTGGCAGCAGCCCAGGCTGGCAGCCCGCTCCCAAATCTCCTGTTCCATGGCACTGCAGCACTGCAGCAGCCCAGACAGGCTGCACAGCACAGCCACGCAACAGGAAACTTGGGAATGGCTTCCAGAGCGCGTCTGGGGGCTAATCCACCTCCACAGGCTGAGCACACAAAGAGAGCTGTGCCGCACCTCCTGCAGCTGCTGACAAGGCAGGAGCTGTGCACCAACACCCTGTCAGTGCACAGGATGTGTGGTGTGACAGGAGCCTTTCTTTGGAAAGAGCTCGCAGCTGTAATAGCCATTACAACATGTGCACAACTCATAACAGCCTTTCTGGAGGAGAATGTGCAACTGCAGGAAAAGTAAAGAGTTATACACTTGAAAATGTGCTCAAGCAAACATGAAGAACTAATGTGCTGTCTGGCTCCACAAGGCCTTGTTTTGTGCTCAGGCTGTAGGGCTCTGGTGAAGTGCTCAGGCTCCAGGAGCAGAGCCAGCACGCCCTGCAGCAAGGGCAGTCCCTGTGACAGCACACAGAGCTGCTGCACTGGCTGCTTCCCCAGCACAACTGCCTCCTGCCAGCACAGGATACACCCACCCTGCATTTCCAGATCTATTAGGGCACCAGAGTAACAAGAAAAACAAGGACTGACAAGGATTACGCAATTGCTGTATTTTATCTCTTTGGGAACCTGAAGCTGCAGTTCCAGGCACAGATTACCTTTTAAATAACCCTCTGATTATGGTACATGAATTATTGCCATGTTGCCATGTTACAAGTGTCATTCAGTACTAACAGGACAAACATGTGAGTGGTGCATTTTTGCCATCTTCTCTTCCCTGGTTACACACAAGCAGTTTCAACTGCACAACCCACTGAACCCGCTGCTGGATTTCCAAGCTGTCCTAAAATCTCCTTCAGCCAGGTGAAGGGACTAGACTTTCATCAGGCTTTGACAGTCAGGTTTAAATCCAGCACCTTTCCCCTCTTGCAAAAACAACATAACAGAGTGAAACTTGTGCTAAGTGTGATTCTGCCATGCCTATGACAATACCTGTTGAGGTGAAATGTTCCCAAACAAGCCCTGCAAGCCCAGCAGCTGTGCCCAGAGCAGGGCAGCTCACCTGAGATGGCATACAGGTTGGAGTGCTGGTGCTCCAGGTCCAGGCGGCTGCTGTGGCTCTTGCCCCGAAAGCTGGCTGGCAGGGTCAGCGAGATGTGCCTGAGGAAAGGGAGCAAATGGCAAATGTCACCACAGAGCACAACGGCTCAGTCAGGCTAAGCAGCAAACACCAGTTCTGATATTGCTTCCAAAACTGTCCACAGGCAGTGACAGCCCCCTCTGCCCCTGGAGCCCTGTGCTCCAGCAGCCAAGGGCTGCAGCAGTGGCCACCCACCCTCAGCAGGGCATTCACAGCAGCTCCACAGCATCAGCACCCACCAAGAGCCAGCACACCTCTGCCCCTTTAATCCAAACAATTCTCTAATGCAGATCCGTTAGTGTGAATTTCAATACCGTGTTATCATTAATCTTCTGGACTGCATTGCACACATAAAAAAGATGTTTCCCCTCCATGGAGGGGCTCAGTGCAGCACCAGGCAGAGGGAGCAGCTCCCACTCCACCTGAGAGAGAGTCCTGAGTGTGGGCATCGCCCTCCTGCCAGGAGAACCTG